>DVQP01001638.1:0-14803 GCA_018231745.1 Danaus eresimus
GTACATAATTAACCCTCAATTTGAATGTACTTTATCTAAATGAAACTGCTATTGTGTTTTATGTTCTAGGTGGATTCTTCATTGCCGGGTTTTTTAGTCGTAGTTTCAAATTACTTATGCTTAGCTTACGATTATTTAAGACTAGTTCAGCTGCATTAACTTGTTATGGCTCAATACAGTGAAAAGTTATCACAGAAGCCATATTTCATGTGCGAGACCTGACCTCGTTTAATTTAAGCATCACATTCGTTATATCAAAACCTTATATGTATAACGCTAACCCTTCATAGTTTACTTTTTAAATTGAATCTTAATCTTCAAATGAAAAATTTAAATCTCGTGTTTAGTGCTTATTATAATTATCTTTGACTTTTCTTCATATTTTTACTTGATTACGAACAATAATAAATAAATTAACAAATACGTAATTTTTCTCATAATCCATTAACCCGCACTGGTCGGAAAACGAATGAAAGATCGCAAAATTTTGATTAAACTTTATTATTTTCAATGCACATGAAATTTTTATAATGAAGAAAAAACAAAATAAACACATCCATCGTATTATGCACATCCTTATTAAAACAACATACAAAAGAATTTTTTTTAGGCACCGATTATTTGTGTAACTTGTAAATTTAACCGATTTTTCTAACTACTAAACTTGTTACGTTTAATTTCTGATGAGAGTTTGAAATCTTTTTTATATTTTTATATACGACTTTATGTTAAGCAGTCACTGAAGCCAATTTACCGCCTAAACACTAGCACGTTCATATTTTTTTCATCGCCTCACCACATGCGGGTAGTTAACATTTTTCCATTCATAAATCTTCTCACACCATTATTACAACACACAGGGGCGAAACCTTTACCTGACTGTCACATTACCTGTATCTCTGATAGTCTGTGTCATCTTTCTCCTGATCAGACAGCTGGTTGGGACATGCCTTGTTACTCAGCAAACTCAAGTACGACAGCGAGGGAAAGTTCTCGCATATCTTATTTATTAAACCGTCCAAGTCTGTTATCTACAAGTGTACTATGTATAGTGATTGTTTGTGATTTATCGTTAAACGCACAAAGTAAATTCCCTTACCTGATTATTATTTAATGATAGCGTCTTCAAATGTGGCATATATGGGAAGGCGACTGAATCGCCTAACCTGTTGTTGTCTAATATAAGTTCTTCTAGTTTCTTGAAGTTTTCCAAACCTTTAAGTGTCTCTATACTATTGTAACTGAAAATTTAGTGTAACAAATAAACATTCAAAGCATCCGGTACACCTAAATAAAGGGCACACATAAATCCTTAGTAAAATCCGGCGATAATAAATTACTCAAGTAGCACTATTTGCAAAGACTCCACAATTCCTCGGGCAACATTCTTGCAAATAGATTTAAATACGTAATAAGTCCATTCGTAAGACGTATGTATGTATGTTATTAATAACATTACGTAGACCGTATCCTTTGTACTGCTTCTCGTAATTGGCTATTGTTATTTGTCATCCACTAATAGAAAGTAGTTCAAACCGCTGTTACCCAAATTAAATTTGAACGCATAACAGTTATATTACAGTAATTTAATGGTGATATGCAAAATATATACTACGATTCCGTTCTCGGAATTAAAACTAAACGGTTGACTACTAACGAATTGATATTAATACGATAAATTTAGAATTAATTTGTTTTTGGTTATCGTTATTGAAGTAATAACTAATATATAATAATAACAATACTTAGTATAACTTGGTTATACTAATGCTATAACAGTTAATGTGTCGTATAATACAATAGTGATATTCCTCGAGAAAACGATGCATGAGTACCATAAATTAGCTGTCACGTCTCCAGTGGGAGACATTTGATAAACATTCGTAAGCATTGTTAAAGTACGTTGATAAATGTTCTGCTCGAATCAAATTTACTTAATGTCAACAGGATATGTTTTGTGTAAATACTATTGTAAATTTTTATATATTTGTTACCTTAGATCTAGGTAATTTACTTTTGCCCCATACATGTTCCATAACGAGGGCGGTATCCGTTGACAATCCTGACCGCAATAGCTTAGCTGTAACAAATTTTCACTTATTGTATTCATTTATAAAATCGTACTACATTATCAAACATTGGCCCTTAGAGTAATAACGTGTATTTTATTGTATGCAACTTAAAATACAGTAAGTTTTATACTCAAAACAAGTTGAAAGAATCTTTTCTGTTCAAACCAAAATATGTTGTATTGAAATAAGACAAATAACAAATTTAATAAATTTTTGAGCTGAAAAATAGGAATAATTAAATTTTTCCATTGATGGTGTCTTCATTACTATTTTTAGATGATAATTTAAATGTGAACGACAAAAAACTTGTATTTTGAGATGACGTCAGAATAAAAATATTTTTTTTAAACATCTCTATCAAGATATATATAGATGTTATTTTGTTATAGTTGATGTTTGGAGTAAAAATTATTAATTTTTGCTTAAAAAACATTTAAATTTGCTCATTATATTACATTTGATCTTCAAAAACAGGTGTTCAAAAACAACACGAATTTATTATAGCCAACAATATAAAAAACTAAATTGATATAAAACACATTCACGTATTCACTGTGAATAAAATAAACAAAAAAAATTTTGTTCAAAATGAATATTTTTCTAACAAAAAAAAAAAATTTAATTACTCCCGGGCCTAAAATATAACAATCCGTCATATATTATGTTTAATAATTCACCCGCAAGCGAAAATCACAACGTATATGGAATAATAAATTTATCGATACGTTTACTTTGTAACAAGTTATATTAAATCACAAATTTATCACTGAGTCGACACACGGAAACAAACAGCTTCAGAATAACTACGATATTAATTTTTTCTCATTACATTATACTATCAATTTATATAAAGAATTTAATATGTATGATATTAAATGTATGCTTTACTCACGGAGAATTTACGACGATATTGTGATTCCATTTGAGGAGTGTTATCTAAGTGAAGTGACTATTGAAAGAAACGTCAGCTGATGACAAAGGTACTCTGATAATATGTAGAAAAATGTATAATACAATTATTCTCAAGGTACGTCAGAGAGCCATTGAGATGTAAGGGTCGGGGTTGGTTGTCAGTTTGTTTATAAACACTGACGTGGATTAGCATAATGAGGGGGTACTCCTTCGTGGTATGATAATATGAACATCATACGAGGAACTTGCATAATCACCGACAATATTAATTTTGTATCAAAGAAAATTATAAAGGAAATAAGTTACAAGGTCGTTCCGTCAAAAGATTTGTTGTGTGTTCCGTATAAATGGTTACAAATGAAGCAACAAAAAGTTTGACCTTAAACAACGAGTGAGGTTAATTATGGTTTTTGGCACGTAAAATTTGGATGTTATCAGGGCGAGGCAGGGATTGACTGAGATATTTCCTTTACCATCTAGGACCACATTTTGCTATCAAGTAGAATGATAGTCAATCTGTATCCAGTATATACAACAAATTTATAAAATCTATAATAAAATAAAAAATGTAAACATGTCTTAGTCTACTTTAAAACTGTGCTGTTTCTAAAGTTAATGTGGTCTTATTTAAAAAGTAATTTTCATATTTCGAAAATCGTTTGTGGTTTTCTCATAATGCGAATGTAAGCTGTAGTAGCATTAATTATCGAGTACAGTTTTTAATACAGATGCATAATAATTGCAATTAATAAAAATTGGAAAGATATAATTATATGAATTATAAATTTCAGATTTTTATTTGTAAGTTATAGTTGACATAAGTGCCAAGCAGAAAAAAATACCTTCTAAAGCAATTTTCCTTGAAAAAACACAAAAATATATTTTTAATAAATAAGTTAACATTACTTTTTTTTTATTATCAGCTATCTTTTGAAATATTTTTTAGAACAGTGTTTAATTCGAAAAGATCCGTTGAAATTATAATTGTATATTGAAGCCTCTTTATTTATCATAATACCTACCTACGAGTCCCAAGACATCGTAATGACATTTTAGTTCGGAAATCCAAAGTGATAAATGCAATAACTATCACATCATCAAAATAATTTAAATTAACGCCTTTTTTAGAGAAAAAAAAGTCATTAAATGGCATTTTTATTTACTTATTATTATAATAGAATTAAAAAAGAGATTTATAACTAGTCTAAATATAACGAAATTTCACGAAGGAATTGTACAAAGATTTGTACGTCTAGAGTTTAATATTTATGTAAAGTTCGCAAATAATAATGAATTGTACACAACAAGGTTATTGCAATTGTCTTTTTAGTTGAACATAATGTTTTACTGTCTGTGTCATTTCATTCCATGTCCTGTCGTTTTATATCTTCGTTCTTTATTGCGGGTCACTTTATCAGGAGCTATAATGCAATAACTGATATAATCAGAGTTATGTATGTATGTCAATAATCGCTTTAACCTTGTTGACAATTCGTAAACAAGAATAAGACGATTAATATAGCGGTTGACCATCTCTGTTCATTTTTTTGTGAAAATTCATTATGTATTTTTTCATGTTAAGAGTCGAGTAATAACACGAATACAGTTCTTTTATTGGTCCGTCATGAAATGTTCGCTTTGGATATAACAATGGACATAAAGATAAGTTCTAGATTAGGTACGCCCTCATTACAGATACGATTACAAATATTTTTGTTTGTTTTGTTAAGTATTCAATGAAATGGCTAATTAGTTTTGACAAATTTGAATAGTGCAGAGTTTAGAACATAATATAATGACGGCAGAGTCACAAGTAAAGAATTGCTTGCTGTATGGAAATATGATTTTGAATAATGATTGTAACTAAACGAGATATTTTGCAAAAATAATTTTCTATCACATTTTCTAAATTAAGTTTATATCAAAGGTTAGTGGCACGAGACGGGATGTAATGGAGCTTTTAAACAAATTTTTGTAATGCAACCCGTATATTTAGTTAATTAACGGTTTCAGCGCTACATTCAAACTTCCGACGAATCAGATAATAAGCTATTGGTTTCACAAAATAAAGCAACTCTTTCAAACTATTTATATGCGCGAGGGAGTTACAGGGAGGTGCCTATCAAACTTTTATTCCAGTAACTGTAGTTTAGAGACATTTATAGGAATAGTGTTGAAAGTTTCCCTCAAGGGGGCGTTCTATGAAATAGTTAGTCGAATTACCTTATTTATATTCTAACCAAGCGAATTCTGTGCGTCAGTTTACGCTAATAAAGTAAGTGTATCAGAATAATAGTAATCTAGAGCACGACATGCGACTGTATTTAACTGAACTGTCCTCAACTAGATAATCATTATTACTAATGGGACAAGACTAAGCAGATATAGATTATACCAATGACTCAAATCCTAGTTTTGGTCAGCAGGAGGGTTTAAATACTGGAACCCAACTGGACTAGTCATATAAAGAAAAATATATAATATATAGAAACAAAATGTTTGGAATGTCTAACTAGAAATAGTTTGATTGCTTGGGGTGTTATTTGGGGCAGCATTATGGACTAGTGACACGGGTCTGATGATTGGGAGAAGAATTTGCATGAACATCATCGTGAGTAACTATGTATGTACATTGAAAACAAAGCTGTAAGAAGCTATATGCATAGCAGGCTGAGAAGTCTCAGTTCCATAAGCCAACATTACAAGTTAATTTCCAAGAAGAGCCAGAAATGTGGCTGGCATTTTCCTGCCTCTGATATGAAAATATTGATTAGACAAAAATATTATATACAATAGGCATTCAAAATGGAAGATGACCATTATAATTTTGTCTGAAAATAAATTTAGATCTGTACATGCAAGCGGCATTTTACAATAATATCCTAGCAGCTCTTACCATATAAAACAAAAGTTAAGAGATTCCGATCCATACCCAACAACTTAGTGGGTATATTAGCTGAAGTCTTATTTATAAATGTCACCTTTGATTTCCGAATTTTAGTATGATTCTTCCCTTATTTTAAAGGCAATAAGTGCCATAGAAACTATGTGGTAAATGAATTGGGTGGAAAGGGTTAGGGCCATAGAAACTTAGAGAACAAAATTAGGTGTAAAAATTTACTACTAACAAAAAAAAAAACATGCACATGTTTAGCCTGGTTACATTTTAAAAAGTTTAAACAACATATGCATCATATAAATTTACAATTTATCATATGTTTAGGTTCAACCTGTTCAAAATCAAGTTTTCAGTGGTGTGGCTCCCAAACTACAGTTGAGATGTATTTATTATTAAAATAACATCAACACTAGTTTACATTAAAAAAATTGTGAATTCCGTTTTGCGTTCATATTTTATAGAAATTAATGAATAAAAATGAGATGTTACGAATTAATTATTGGGACAAATATCAAGGCTAACAACTGTTAGAGAATTAGAAACATCCATTTAGATTTACTACTAATTCATTATAAACTATTTAGTCACATAATGTTACATAAATAACATTAAGATTAGAGTATTTCAATCTTAATGTTATTTATTTATTATGGTAAATTAATACATACCACCACAATAAAATACTTACTTTGTTGTTTCTAAAAGATATAGCAAAATTATTTATATTCTGTGCCTCCATTGCTTTAGAGCAAATAATAATATTTGACGAAGAAGAGAAGTAAAATATATCAAAATTTGGTTTCGGTTATTTTAAAGTTTTAAAAACACAACCTGTTGAACACAAATCACTATTGACATTAATTTCACAACTTTTTAGTTTTTACTTTTAAATTTGACTTAACGATGACAGCTTTGTTTTTAAAACGTGAATTATAGTAGTGTGGCTTCTAGCTATTGAGAGCTGCCGGTGTCTATTAATTTATTAATACAGATCTTTTTACTAAAGTATTGAGGAATAAAAAAATACAATGTAATTAAAACTATAATTTGCTATGTATTTAATTTAGTGGTAATGTTTAATAAATAATATCTGTCTTTAAATTCATTTTTATAAGCTGTAGCTGTAAGTAGGATGGAAAATTAATGTTGTTTATGAAATGGCACTGTTTATGAATCTTTTAAATGTAAAATAATCCAAATATTTCGTTTTAGGCTTTATTATTATAGTGTCCTCTGTAATGTTAAGATATACTAAAAAAATGTTAGCTAACCTCGTTCGTGTTTGGTTTCTTTAAAATTTTGGCTACATAGTGTTAGACTGCCATCTCACTTGTTGGTAGACGACAAGAAGCCGTAAGATGTGGATACTCAGGTGGCGCTCAGTAAGCCAAATCTCTCTGGTCTTGAACACACTCAAATCATAATTGATATGAAACAAAGATGCAACAGAACTATTCCAGTATTTGCTGTTCGAATGAGGAAGGAGGATAGGTATCACTAAATCGGGATACGAGGAATGTCTTGAATGAAAAGGTGGATTCCTACTATTTGCTAATAAGTAGTAAATGCAGGAATTAAGGCATACAATTTGTCCCCATACTTTCCAGTGGATGTCGTATAGATTACTGATTGGCTGGCTTCGTTACCTCTATGCTTAAGATAGACAGTTTTTATACTCTACGACTCTTCATTGAGTTTATGGAAGTCGATGTGAAAAAACACGTTTGTGTTTTGTTCGTGATAATTTTCATATGTACATCGCTCCAGTCATAGTTTGTTGGACGTTTGAATTGGACACGCTCTACAATAGCCATCCTTTTATAACTCTATTTGTCTCCGACTGACACCAGACCTGGATTAATAACTTAAATTTCCGGAAATTACAGATCGTAATTAAGCAGCAAAAATAGAGTTGCGGAGAGGATAAGTCTCTAAGCAATCTCTGCGTTGACCACACTTAGTTAAAACTAGCAGCTATTAAGAACTTCTCGTAGTTCAAGGTACCTCAGATAATTATAAATCCAGGTAATCAGACCAGGTAGTAAGCAATAAAGGAAAAGCTTACCATTAAGATTTCCATTCGTTAGATAAATGGGATAATGGGTAATGGGAAATCCAATATCGTGGGTCACTGAAATCCTTGTCTTCTAGGAGTGCCATCAAGTGTCTGGTCAATATAAAATTATGAAAGTTATTGAAATCAGATTAGAATTAGGAGGATCTGACCGGTTTCCTATCTTACGTACAGCTATTATCATGCAAATTTAGCAACATTTTGCCACTATAAAGGAGGTAGTGATGCGGAACAATCGTGTCGAAATAGGAGCCAACTCGGGTGCACAAGTTTAAACCACTATGGCTGGAATATCATCTGAGACACTAGCTTTATCTTTTTTAAGTCATCACAGATTTCTCAGTTCCTATTTATTAGTAACGTGGATCTCATATTAGAAAAGAGTGCTAAAGCTGAAACCTTAATAGAGAAACAAACCTGCAGCCAAGGATGAGTTGGAAAGAAACGACGCACGTTATTCTACACCACACTTATACTCCACATTGGACTTCAATTGTAGAGTTTATGATTAGATCAGTTCGTAATACAGACTTAACCAGCCAGTTGTCTGAGGTTCCCAATAGTGATGAAACTTCGATGAACATTTCAAAGTGGTAGAGTCTAGCTGTGGTCAAGTTATTCGACCGGGAAAGTGCCACCCGCTCACAAAGGATTGGCGTCGAGCATTCTTAAATAGTTGTTTTTCGTCCGATGAGATAAAACCCGATTTTCCTTTCCCTTGTTTTCACCCTTTCCTCTTTTTCTTGTTCAGTCAAGGGTGGCAACGCATCCGCTAAACTATGTTGTCGATGTCCATGAGCGTCGGTAACTACCATCAGGTAGGCGGTTAGATCGTTTGCCCTTTTAGCATAAAAAAAAACAATGTTATAATAATGAAAACTAAAATCATAAGTGGACTTCAAGTAGATTTATAACAAATAAATGAATAGGTCTTGTTAGTAACAATTTACATTTTATGCTTTGGAATATAAAATGACTGCCCTATTGAACTTTTCTGCTGTTTTCAAAGTTAACGACGTGTTCGTTTCTATACAATATTTGATATGAATATAGAGTTCGTCTTAAGAAAGTTCTTTTTTGAATATGAGGTATTTCTCAGAATACAATCCGAACGGGCTGCGTTTTCTAGAAACGATTTATAAGTATAATACGGGTCTGTTGAATATAAAATGAAATTGATATTATTTTCTCCGTACTATTAAGTTAAAATAATAAAAAAAGAACAGTTTTTTCACGTCCATACCATAGTGTATTGAGTATTTACCAAATGTCTATATATAAACAAGGAGAAAATCCATACATTTGCTTTTGAAAGAAAGCAAAGGTTGACATTACGGCTGACAGTCTTCTTGTCAGTCGAACTGTTTTCTTAAAATATATTTCCGAAATGTCTTAAACTGCTAGTTACAAAATTTGTGGTCTTCACAAATTTATTCTAGAAAAATATTATAATAAATCTTTCATCATTCTAGTTACTTAATGAAAGAAGAAAATCGTTAGATTAATTAAAAATCATTTAAGTTGTTGTTTATATAAATAAGTTTTTATTTGTAAAAAAAAAACGGAAAAGTTATAATGAAAGTTTTCGCTTAATTTAATCCATATTTTGCATAATAGTTTTTACAATTAATGCAGGAAAAGACCGGATTTTAGTCAGTAATATTAATTATAATTTTTTAAGAGCTAATCTTCTGATCTTTACTTTTGCAAAAAAAAATACATTAAACGTACTATTTGCGATAGAGTTATCATAGTACTATGTCTTGTCATAAAATATCGACTTTTGCAATATCATTACTGTATTTGATTCTAACTTAATGTAGTGAGATTAAATAAAAGCTATTAATTTTTGATAGGCGAAACTGTAGCTGAAGTCTTTTGCACGTATGTATGACGTACTTAAGACTAACAATTATAAAGGTAATAAAAACTTTATACTACAAATATTACATCTAAACTAATATGTAATAATATAACTATCCATTCTCAAATTTTTCTCTTAATGATACTGCTGATTTAGATATTTTTGGGGGAAAGAGAATTTTATAACTGTATATAGTTATTAGACGAAATAGGCTATATTTGACATTTTCATTGAAGCTTGTGACGATAGAGGATATATACTATGATTATTACCTAGGAGTTTAAAATCGCCACCCTCATAAAATTTTATACTAAATAAAAGAGACAAGCTTGTCCTGGAATTGACGTATTTTAAGACACTTGAATTTATACACAAACTGTATTATATGGTTGGTTATGTTAAACATAAACTGGATTGTAAGTTTGTGGAGTTTGTCAAACTAATTAAAAGAAGAAAATTTTTAAGACACTATTTTTTGGAACGTACAGAACAATGGGCTGCTAGTATTTGTTTAAATAGGAATTTGATTAAACTATATAAATTACGTCTCACTTATGAATTTAATTTACATACAAGTGTCAGAGTAGTCTTAATGTAGTAGGTTAGGATAGTATATTTGTGTTTTTTGCTATATTCTATGATAATATCAGAGATAATCATAGGTACTTTTTCAATTCCAGGGCTTCGAGCCGTCCAAGGTTTGCAGATTTAGTAGCAGCGAAAATAAGACGTAAATAGAATACGATGTTAAATCATAATCTGGTCACTAACAAATTCATCGTTCATTATAGTGAATGGTTAAGATCATCCCTTACCACCTTCTTAGAGTACACAAATAACTTTGTATTCGCTTTTTGTGCTTTGCGATTACCAATTGCGAAAATTTTACGAGTGTTACACTTCGAAAGAATATATTCGTTGCATTATATCGTTTGTATCTTAAGCCATGGTACAATATATATTGCATTCTAACATAAAATATCCGAATAATCAAAAAGAAACCTACCTCAATTAGATAGGCCGCCTCCTTGTTTTTATAAACAAGGGTGCAGACGAGCAGACGGCTTACCTGATGGAGGTAGTACGGTAACCCATGGCCGCGAAATAATTTTGCGGATGCTTTGCCACCCTTATCTGGGGAAGAGGGAGAGGAAAGAGCAACCGGCTCTCTCACTCATCACACTAAACGCAGCCATTAAACACTGCTTCAAGCCGATCTTCTGTGTGAGGGTGGTACTTCCCCGGTCGAGCCAGCCTGTGTTCGACTGCAGTAATTTGACCACAGCTAGGCTCTACCAAATAAAACAAAAAGTGTGGAATATATACTGTGTTATTCGGATTTATTTCAGAACCACGTGGACGTAGGTAAAACTGCACATAAATTTACAAAGACAAGTTATGTAAATGTCCGAGTTTGTAATAAAAATGTTTCTCAAAATAGGTCTAATATTGAGTTGAAATATTAAATTCTTCCGTCCCATCCTTATCTCATTGATATCTGTTATCGAATTGTTTTGTAAATATATCTACAATGTAGTCTAGATAAGCTACAGTCGTTTTTAAGGAATGTTTATTAGTCTTTAAAATATAGTAAATTATTCGTAACTTTGTCACATTGAACTATGATAAATAACCATGAATATTGTTGTTGGCGTTATTATTATTGGCGTTGTTGCCTTGGTAATGTAATGACGTTTAGATTATACAATACTTTTGCTACTTACCAGCTGTTTGATGTATTTTGTATGCCCATTATGGATGAAAAGGAACAGTCAGAATTATGCAAAAAAATAATAATCAAGGGAATCAGAGGCAGTAAGGGGAATGTTACTTACATTGTATTTGGGTGTTCTCTGCGTACATGATATTGTACGTAGAAATAATGGTTAGTTACATAATTATTGAATATCACAAAAAGCGGGTGGTACTTAACACGTCACTACGTGCATTTTATAACATGATGACAAACTCTCCAGATTCATTGGTCATTAAGATAATATGAGATATAGAGAATAAATATATTTTGTATACAAATTACAGCATATTAAATAATCATGGTATTGTTTGTTTTGTATGACACCTGCTGATAGAAGGAAGTTCGTTTCAAATAAATTTAGTCGGTGCTTAGTTCGCATCCGTGTAACATTACATTTATAATTTCCATAAGTTTGTAAAATGGCTCCGCAAATTAAATATACGAAAGTGAGTATTTCAAGCTTGTTTTTTGTTTTTTTGTGTGTGTGTTTTTTGCAATAGACAAAATCAACAAAAATAATTTTAAAATAGTTTATATTTATTAATTATTAATTTATTCTTATTAATTTTCTTTATGTCCAGGTTTATTTTTGTTTTGTCTTTTAAAAATTTCCCAAAAATCATAGGCCTTTAATATCATTACCTATTTATGTGATCGAATTGGAAAAAAATATAAGGAAACTTGTATTAATTCTCGCTTTAATTTTGTGTTTCCTATATGGTTCTATTAAACAACATTGACCTTGACCTTCTACACCATAATTTAAGCTTGCCATACATGATCGAAATTATTGACACCAGAAAATGGTACGATTATGATTTTTAAATTATTCTTATATATTAATTGCATAAATGTTATGTTTATGTACGTATATGCTACAGAAAAGATTTGTCTTTGAAATGATTATCTTTGAATATTCTCGAAAAAATTTGAAAAAATTCCCATGATTATTTTTTGGCAACCAAAAATAAAATTTGTGCTAGATAATGGTATCCCTGTTCAGGAAGATCCGGACGGTCCTTAACTTTTACTTTTGTACGACAATTTTTATTTTGTTTTTCTATTGTTATTTTATAGTAGCATATGAAATACGCTTGTAAATAATGACCAAAAAATAAAATCATGTTATAAAACTATTTTAAAAAGTATTGTGAAGGAGCCTAACCCGCACGACATTGTCACACATTTGATCCGATCTCAAGAAAAAGACTATGACTAGTCCAAATATTTAAA
This sequence comes from Danaus eresimus, assembly GCA_018231745.1. NCBI lineage: Eukaryota > Metazoa > Arthropoda > Insecta > Lepidoptera > Nymphalidae > Danaus > Danaus eresimus. Next base: position 12,811 of record DVQP01001638.1, read on the forward strand.
TTCTTGCTATCACTATTACACTTATTTGATTTCCTTGGTGTTATGCCATTCACTGTGTTTTTTGTTGATTTAAAGGGGTAATAATTTAAAGGGGTATTCTTATTTTATATTATCTAGACACTGTCAAGGCAATCCATCTAGTAAATCGTCTATAGTAGTTTGCTGTTGATACAAAGAAAATCAAAAATTCATAACTAAAAACATAACAGTCTTCAACCTTTAAAAGTTTACAAATCTATTTTAAGATCTGTGTGAGTTAACATAAATACCAATCATAGTGACGTTGTGAAGGATATCTTTTGTTAATTATCAAGTAGCTTTTTATTACATTATATTTGATAATTTCAAGGTAGGTTTATAAATGATACACTAAAAACATTCCGTATGTTGTATGACGATGTGTCCTTGTGACAAGATCGCTACGAAATGAGATGACATTATATCTGTAATAAACTTCTTTAATAAACGAACATCCATCTAAACAATTGCATTAAAAAATAATGTTATGACTTGATGATTATAATTGGTTTAGTTTTCAGAAAAACTTAGGTTGAATCACATAATTTATAAAACAATATGTATAACTATTATTAATGTTATTCTGTTACAAATTGAAGAGTCATTCTATGTGAGGTTTTTCCTCAAAATTTTCATTCAAACAATTTTTTTTGTTTATCTTTATAACAGCAAGGTTTCTTTTTATCGTCTTTTTCTTCAGCTACTTATCTAAACTCCTCATATTCTATATTCATAACGTACACTGCCTATTTGGTTATTTTTTAAGAGTCATTTAATAATTGTTTTCATTTACGGAGACCACAGTTTTTACGCTAAAGCTAAGCTACGTACCTAACTGGAATGATTCAATTATGAAAAAAATAAAAACTTGTAAATCAACCTCTTTGGTCTGGTTTTATAATAAAATGAAATATAAAGATTAGACAAAGTTAAAAGAAGTTTCTGTCATTACTTGTTTATTGCTTATTAGAGTTATTTTAAAAAATACCCTTTACAGATAAGTGTTACATAAAAAGAAGAGTATGAAATGGAATGAACGTTGATGGATCAACTAATTAACCCTTTGGGGGGCTGATTCAAGTCAATACAAATTGTAATCAAAGCTATCGAACGATTTTATTATTATTTATAATGTTTATGTACTACAAAATTGAAATTTACTTAATGTGAACTGAGATTTTCTCGAGTATTCATTTAAATGAAACTAACGTTTTTATGATTGTACTAAGCGTCTTTTGTTTTTTTTTTAAACTACATACTCCCGACGTATCGGTGACTTCGCAGCAATCGAGTCACTGGCAGACGTGCTGAAGTGTGCTTTTATTAAGTCACTGTATTAGTGATTTTTTTCGGATTGTAAGTTACATGGTTATATGGGAAAAACTATCCAATTTCAGATGGTTAAAATCGTGACATAAGAACTGAAAAAAATATATGACAGAAAATTGATAACGAAAAACTAATAGTACATAAAGTATATAGATATATAATTCATATAATACTTAAAATATAAAAAGTTTGTTAAAATAGATTTTGAGTTAAAATTATAATATATTAAAGAGCGATGTCACACAAATTTCATTAAAAAAAAAAAACTTGGAGGAATCAAAGGATTACAAATTTATTTTATAAAAGGTAACGTTTAAGTAAATGTTATTATTTTATAGTTATCGATTATTGCAGATAACCATGAAGTAAATTAAATAGTGTGGCTTACATAGTAATTTTTCTAACGTATCATTCTGATAATAGGGCAGGTCCAAAGAACACAGTGACCGTATAATTTACATAAATTTAAAATTACAATTTAAAAATATTTACATTTATTTAAGTAAAAATTAAAATAATTATTAACAAGAAAAGCACAAGACGTCTTTATAATAAGACTAGCGACCCGTCCCGACTTTGCACGGGTGTAACATACAGGGTGGGCCCCGGAGTTTTGCGAATTTGAAAAATTCATAAAAAAAAAACA
>DVQP01001639.1:0-14797 GCA_018231745.1 Danaus eresimus
TTATGTGTGTCAGTGTTTGTGTATGTCCACAGCAAGTTTTTATTTATTAACTCAATAAGAACACCTCAAGTTTTTAGCCGACATTGCCTAATCATAAACGCCGAAATTTTATCTCTTGAGTTTCAGATTGCAGTTATTTATAAATAGTTTTATTACATGGTGTTTCGTCTCTGTGTATGAAAAGATGTCTTCTTGAGTTACTCAAATATTACGTTATGGTGTTATAAATAACTTATAGTAAATCTTTAATTTAAAAATTATATTAATGTGACGTGACCACAATTCTTCTTGAAGGCTTATGTAATTGTCTCTTATTATTTTCTTAAGGATCTGTTTTTCTTTTCTACTAGCACTTACAAGTAACTGCGTCTACAACCTGAACAGAAATGTATTATCTTATTGCTACCGATATAACCAGCTTACTAATGACAACTCTGAATGTTATTGCTATTTGTTACTGTTAATAATCTAATATTCTTAGTATTTGTTGCATTATTTTCCAGACACTACCGTTTTAAAAATCAAACTATATAGCTATTTAAAATTAAAGTAATTTACTATAACAATACCACTGCAGACCCAATTGATAAACATGAAACGAGTTGTGAATATCATCTATTACAAACATTTATACACTAAATTATAATATTGTTGTTATCAAACGGCACAGCATTAATTATAACAAAGCCTAACTTACTTCTAACGATCTATAAGAAAAGTGATGGCCAAGTGTTTTCAGAACATAAATACGTCGGATGATTTACAATCTCATAACTCGATGGGCTGTGATATGTGATGGCCAGAGCACCATAAACTATCTGAATAACGCCATATGTCATGACTATGGATAAGAACGCTTACTAAATTATAGGTTCTTGTTTTTATATTGAATGTATGGAATATTTATTTCCATAAAAACAATAACCACTTAAATTTTTAAATATATGTAAATGTAAAAAATCTTATTTTATTTACATGTATTTGTATCACAATAGCCCGAATAAGTAATAAATATACGAACACTAGAAAGGTCAAATAACAAATCAGAAACAAATGTACAATATAACATATAGAGAACAAATGAATGCTACGTTTTCTTAAGTCTTTGTTAACAGAAATAAACAAATGGAAAACCCCTGTTTCTCTACATAAGTACAACATTAGAATAGACATTACATCCCTTACGTGGTTCATGCTATCTCTTTCTTCACACATATATTTCTGTCCTGCATCCTTTTTACTCTCAATAAACGAAGTCACAGCTTTCATTTAGCTAAATCTAGTTAAGGACCAAGGAAACAAGGCAAGAAAGAGCTTCGCTATGTCGCCATCTGTCAACGGTCGCCCAACTGAATATGCAATGTTAATAATGTAGTAAAATTATTCAATAATCAACCTTAACTTAAAGGAGTAAAGAAGTAACGGACTTTTTACTGGTTTTGCCTTTCCAATCACGCTTTTTGCTTTTAGGTCAAAAGAAAATAGCATTTATTTATATGGAGTAAGGCTTTGTAGAAATGAACAAATGCGGAAACAGTATCTAGCTTGAAGTCACGTACTTTTAGCGATAAGAACAAAGACAAACGGGACCTTTTGAGGGCACAGGTTTTATACTGAGATTTAGAATACATATATATTTTCGAGTATATTAACAAAAATTTCATACAGAAGTGTCTCAAATTTTTTTTTTATTTGAATAATACATATGCATAATTTTATTTAATACTTTGTTAACTGCAATTTTTTCCTCGAGTTGATTGTATTAAAAATTTCAAACACTATACACAAAAATAAATTAGATACCATTATAACAAGACGATTTTTTATTCATCTTAATTAAAATAATGTAACCAATTTTAGGATCTAAATATTTGAAGTCTTTTAGATAAAAAGTGCAGACTCGATATGATTGGTTGTTATGTAAAAGAAAAACAAAAAGACAAACTTTTATACGAAATATAATGAAATACAATAAATACGGTATGTATGGTTGAATAATAGAATTGTGTCAGTTTTTTTTTATTCTTAGCAATAAATATGTTCGTGATAAGATTTACTAGTACCAAAGTTGACCTAGATCTTGTGTTATAAACTCAACGCAATATTAGCATTTGTTGCTTAGAGTTTAAAGACCGTATTTACTTAAACTGTAAATGTTCCTGTTATCCTACGTATATACAACCTGCATTTCATTTGTTCCTAGACAAATGTCCCCCAACAAAACAGAACACAGAAATTTCACACCTTTAACACAAGATTCATATTCATTCTCATATGTCGACTTATAATTCCTTTCGTACATTTATTTTGCATAACTTAACACTAAAACAAAAGCTATAACTTAACTTCGTTATTTTGTGCCGTTGCTAATTCGAACAAATATTCCTTGAATAAACCGTCTTCCTTACCACAAATGATTATTGAGAAGTGCTAAATTTGATAAATGGTATGAATCTTATTTATATATATGTATATATATCCTTAGCTGTGACATTCTGAGGTTGGATGTTCAATTGTTCAAAAAGCAACTCACGATGTTAAAACAAAGTGTGATCGATTAAGATAAAGGTAAACTGATGTGAACTATTTGTCTCCGCGTATCTGATAAGAGGGCTACTAAATTAGATCACGAACAGAAAACAGTCTAGTATGACTTCTTTATCCTGCTAAATAGAAAGTTTTTTATTTTACAATATCTTTTTCTATGAGCTATTCTTTTAAACTAAAAAGATTTTCATGATAAGTTTGGAATTGTACTCTTTTAAAATAGGAAAAAAAAATTTTTTAATGTCAAGAAATTTCTCATAGTCTATTATTGATAGTATAAAAGTCTCGTATATTCAATAGATTTATTCGTCTAACATTTCTGCTTCTTGCAATGGTTATTATATTTTGTAAACAAAATTCTTGTTCTAGGGTCAAATTTTGCTCTAGAATCAACAACTAGTTGGGTTAGTTTTTAGACTCCTTGGTTTTAATTAATGGCATCAGAATTGCATCCAAGCCAGGGTATAAAAGCGTCGCTCGAGGCAGTCCTGCATAATTTTCATGTTTCTTTTTGCAAATTTAGTGGCAGATTTGCAATTCCGATCGAGACCCTCTCGGGAACCGTAACGTTTCTAAATTGAGGGCTATTTCGTTACTTAAATCAAAGCAACTTATAATAAACTATTCTTAAAAACAGTTATAATTGTGATTCCTAAAATAAAAACCCTCTCGATGCGGGCTCCGATAAATTCTTTAACTACAAAATTATAAACAAAAGAAATTAAAACACATAAAATTGCACTTAATAAAAAGATAGCATCCTATGGTAATACCAAAATAATCAGAACATTTCCACTCTTCGTACGTGAGCGGAAAGTATTGCTTTACGTCCGATTTGAATTCAGTAATGCGTTAAAAGAAATAATGCCATATAATTGACAAGCCAACCTTATAGAAAATTGGAGATATTAGAGATGTTCTGTCCGCTTCGTCGCTAATCAAGCCTTTATGTTGGATACAGATGTAATCATCCGTACGCACGGATATCTTTTTTGGAATACCTTTCAGTTGTCTGTTCTCTCTGATTTGATAATAAATTTTCCAATAATTGAACTATATTCGAATAGTCCTTGAGGCTATTAACAATATTAAAAATGTTACCAAAGTAATTTTTTTATTCATTACTTTATCCTATGTTATTGAAACTTCTTATTGTTTGGTTTTCATCATACGTATTGTTAGTTACCGTCATGAAATATTCCAATAATTTCTATATAAGCTGGACCTTTTTATTTTGTAAGTGATGTAAAAATGTCATTAAAATCAAGTTGCTTAACATTTACTTCAACTAGGTGAACTAATTTTCAATTACCTTTGATACCTGAACTGTAACATCCATCAATATATTATACTTCATTAATATAATCAATTTCAGGCGTAAACCGAATGTAATGGAGTAGCAAACAATTTTAACTAGTGCGCACTAAAGTTCCAATTAAATATTGATTTACCTCCAAAGTTCCTCTCGACGTGTAGCCATTGCACTAATTTATATGCAAGTTAATAGCCCAAAATCTAAAATACTACATTCTAAAATTTATGTCTTCTAATAAATTTTTATTCTTAAACTTATAACTTTCCTTATATGTCATTTTATAAATAACGTCGATGGTTATCTCCCTTACACTGATTTCATGAAATTTTAAATACTTTGCAATTCTTTATAAAATAATTGACTAAAATTTGAAATTTATCGAATAATTGGTGGACACATTTCAGTGAAAACATTGCTCGCTTCGTCACAATAAAAAATAAATTGTTATGTAGAAGTCAGTTGATTGACTTGTTTGTTTCTTTTAAATAATAAATGTTAAAAAAGAATTAAATGGAAGCTGACTGTAATATCAGAAATCTATGATATTTATAACGGAGGCTTAAAATAACTCACCCTATGAGCTTACCGCATGGAATCCGTACATGAAAACAGTATGAAATTTTAGTTTAAATTACTTGGCTTAATTCACTCTACGCTTATGAATTCTCAGCATTTTGTTCCGCGCTGAAACACTCCCACATTAATGTTAAATACGTCAAACATACTGTTTTAGATTAATGTAACATGCAACTGATAGTCAATTGATTTATATCAGTTCCATGAAATTCATTGAATATACACAATATATAGTGATAAAACAATATTGTTGTTTATATACATGCCAAATAAAAGCTGATTTTAATAACAAATTTTAACCATAAAATACTTAAAGTAAGTTTTTTGTTTGCCTGTAATAAATGAATTAATTGTTTTAAATCTTTATTTTAATGTTTGTGAGGCATCAAATTAAAATCTTGAATAAATTATTGTGCTTCGTAGAGTGGAACGGGGGCAATGAGGCAAGCTCTCCATCGAATAACGAGTGATGAGCTATTTTAACACTAAATTTATTCAAATCGGTACGGAACAGATGGGTAGAGTTAACTCGTGCGTTTGACGTTAGACTGTGATTTTTTATTTAATCTATGATCTACTCATAATTTTATTTAAGAAAAAATATTTTTTAACCATTTTCTTATTTTAAAAGAATCGTCTTGTAAAAATATATATATACTTTTTTTAAGAGATGATTGGTAATTAAACAATTTATAACTTATCTTTTATAATACAGAAACGTACTAAGAACAAATTATATTTTTGTATGGTAAAATTATTTATTTTATCCGAAACTGACGTTTATCATTTTATACATAGTCAACAGCAGACAGGCATCATGAAACTCACTCACTCACTCTGTCGGAAATGCTTCACTATAAATGCCATACTCTTGATATCTATATATTTAAAATGTGCGGTATTGAAACAATAAACTTAAAATCAAAAGCAAAATCCTCACTCATATTTACTTTTTATTTTTGAAGTTCAAGGTGTGATGCTTCCGAAAAAATGCTTTATTATTAAAATTTCAAAATCTCTCGTGAGAACGAACAGCGTTTAACATGAAAGATTCCTTGTTTGTTTATAGGTTACACAGAAAGTTGTGAAGTTGTCTCATCAACGGTTTGAACGACTCAAATATTTTATTGAAAGGCATACTTGGCATATTTAAACTTTTAAAAGAAAATTCATGCATTACAAAATCTGATCGTATTATACTTCGTACTTGAAATTTTATTATAAGCAATATCCAATGTGTATAAAAATATATACACTTATCGTACAAAATATTTGTAGCCATGGAAAAATTTAGAGTTTGAGAATTGGGTATGAGGGAGAAGATACATTCTGTTTGGGGTCAATAATCAGAGATAAGTGCTAGAATCCATACAAATCTCACACGGTATGTAGGAAATTCTGCTCATGTTTACGATCTTGGTTACAATTTTGTAAGATATTTTTAAAATACACAAACAATAGCGATATCTCAGCTGAATATTCATCGAGAAAAATGAAATGCTGCTAAAAACAATTAATGTTATAATCATTATAAAAACCAATAAACAATTTTAAGACAAGGAACTTGAACTGCCAAATTAATTTTCTATTAGACTTTTACTTTATGAATTATTTCTTTGTAAACATCTCATTATATTATACTATTGTATCCAGAGTTTCTTTTACCGTTTTATAAAAATATCTACATTGAAAAATTAAATAATAAAATGCGACATTCCGTTGGTGGAAAGTTCAAAGAATTATTCATTCATATCCATATTCATATGAAAGCATAAAACCATTTTAAATTGGACCTAAACGTCCGTACGTAACCGCACAGTTGACGTGCCCCAAAAGGGCAATTTTGAGTCGCTGTGGGACACGTCAACCAAGACAAGGGTTAGGTATATTATGAATCGATTTGTACTCAGGATTCTCTATTAAAAATCGATTCATCTTGTGAGTATACGTACGACAAAATTACTTCGCAAATTTACAATTAAGATAATAAGAACAAAAAATTATAAAACATTATTAATAATGAGTCTTTAAACGACGTAATTTCTTTTGTTGATTGTAATCTTTTTTGCAAATATTTTTGTATAATGGTTCTAATATAACATAAAGCAATCAATAACTAAAATGACAATATACACTTTGGGAAGTCACGAAGGTTGTATCAAAGAAGCTTGACATCTTGAACGAGTATTTCAGGGAAATTTCGTAGCCGCCAGGGAACAGTTTATAGTGATGAGGGTACATCACTATATGTATGATAAATCATTTCTTATGATGGTAACGTAATATTAATAATACACTGATCAATAATATAACATTATTATATGCCCATGACCTTTTAATTTATATATTATTATTAACTTACTTACTTTTTAATTTATAATTAACTGATATTATTAATTTTTATGGTTCTTGGACTAACTTAAAGTTTACTAAACTTTGCCGCATAATATTTGAGCCTGTAAACAAAAAAATATATATTAAAACAAAATAGTAATTTTTAATTTATATCCTGTAATTTCTTATTTTCCTTTGTATTTTCTTATTAATAAATATTCTTATACTTAAATAAATATTATTGTACAATTAAGATGGAAAGGATGGAAAATAATTTAATTCCAGTGAATGATTTACATAGGGCAGGTATAGAATCAACCAAAAAAAAATCTAAATCCTCCATACGCTAGGTATTATTCACATATTTGGAGACCAGACAATTGGAAGATGTCGTGAAACAGTCTGTTTGAGAAGGAAAAAGGGCGGACTGTGAACCTATGTTCCGGAAGCAAAAAAGGGGATAAAATCGTAAGGGAATTAATTTGACGAAATCCTGTATGGAGGCTAAAGATTTTATCTCGGGAAATCAAGATAGCTCCTAGAAAAAGGTCACATATTAAAAAAAATACCTTAGACTTACAGCCTATAAGAGACCTACTAGTCATTTACAAAGTGATAATTAAAAAAGACCACGATGGTAAAATCTAACAAATACTTAAGCGGTTTGTAATGAGAGTTTACAGAGGAATTACGTTTGCACATGAGAAAATGTTTAAAATAGAGATATATTTTAAGTAACAAAGGAGACGGATTTTATTCTGAAAGCCTTAAAAAAGGTTCCCTATTAGTCAACAAAGTAAAACGTGGGTGTTATCTGATTTCAGTAATTGTTTTGTGGGATGTTAGCTGCGAGTCACTCCAGTCATGTTTTTATGAAAAAGGTATCGAATATCTGTACATAATATTCTTAAAGAAATCAGTTAAGTGTTTTAACGACACCATGTTCAGTAACCGTGAATGGTCCTTTTAGTTAGATAGAAACGAAGCATTGGATCTTGGACAGTTACGAACACTCCGGAAATCAATAGAACCGAACACTGGCTATCATCTAGACATGATCTTAATCTACTATTGTGATTTATTGTCACTTTTTGATATCAAGGCTTGCTTTAAACATTACGATAATTTGAAGTTCCGAACACAATCCATAAGGTAGTTAATGAAGAACTACCAGTGAAAAGAATAATTTATTGTATACAACGTTCACAAGACTATGTCAATAGAGATGAATTTTAACAGTCTTATTGATTATTAATGATTTTTTGTAAATTTATTGTTGGAAATAAATAAAATAATGCAATATAAATAAATAAAATAATGTCTTTACAAAACATTATGAGAAAAATTAGATATATAAAACGTTTATTGATGCCCCGCTCCATTATATAAACTAGAACATAAAATATCAATAGACTATTTAACACTAAATTTATTCAAAACGAACCAGTACATCCTGACTCTATCACTTTCAGCCAACCAAACAGAGATATAGAATTTATTTTATTTGTATAGAGAACAATATATAAATGTAAAATAATAACACACATTATGACACACTGACAATGTGTTTAGAAAAGTAAATTTTAGTAAAATACTATTCACACTTACCGCAAAAGTTAAACACTGAAATTTAACTCATATTCGAGTTGTAATTTTTTTTATATCGTTATAGAAATATTCGTAGTAACACCGAGAGCAGTTGTGGTAAGTATTAAGAGAATAAAATAATAAATAACCAACATCCATAGATTTATGTTACCAATTATTTTTAACACACATTATGTATAGTATGTGTTGTAATCCATTGTGGCAGAAACGATACGATTAGTCCGCTACATAAAACTTGGTGTGAGCACGTGAACGTTAGAACGGCGTTCTATAAGTTATGGTTAGTTTTAATAGACATTGTTATATTTATACAATTATTCGTACATTTCTGTATCTGCCTCGGTTTCGATGTGATTTATAGAGTGACCGCAACATGGCAGTCGTTTATTGTATAGGAAAAGGAATAATGATTTTCTAAGCATAGTTACATTACTTTTCAACGAAGACATTTTTATTTCAACGACTTAGATTTCTATAATGCTTTCCTATTATTGTAAAGAGAGACTAGATATTTTTGTTTTGATATTAGGTTCAAATATTTTAAAATATATTTACTTTTTAAATATACTTACAGACGAAAACACAATCATAAGTCAATTATTCACATATTATCCAAAGGGTTGGAAATTATATCCTGTGCTTGGTTTTGCTTGTCTATTCTACAGTAGTGAGTATATGAACTATTATAACACTAAATAGGAGTATCCATACTAATATAACGTTCAACAAACAAGTGTCAAGCAGCAATCGTAAAACACGTCGAGCTAGTTTTCTCCGTACTACTAAGATTCATACAAATTACGGTAAAACAATGATCACCTTTGAATTTGCAAAACTATATAATGTATAATAACCCACACATAGAAAAGATGTAAATGTAAAGAATTAAAAAAAGAACTTGCTAAGTATATTTTAAGTAATAAATAACTCAGAGTTTATATTTAAAAACGTCTCTTAGTTAAGCGTTATATTAGAAACAACTTCTCACTATCATTTCATTTTTGTTACAAATTCGATAACTGTATATTAATTATGTACGGTGGCTACCGGAGGTTCCAGGAAAACTAAGAAACTTACTTATATAAATATTGTAATAAAAATTACATATTAAGACTTATAACCTACACCTAAGACAACATGTCATTCCATAGCTTGTGTGGTATCAGGAATCTTCTAGTTCACGCGGCTTGGAGTTCATTCGGTAGAGTCAGCGGCGTCACTCGTTATATGATATTTTATCCATATAGCAATGTCGCCCGGCGACTTTCATTTATTTTTTAATCTGTAGCGCGTACGTAACATATTCATAAATGTTTTGTTATCTGTGTTATTCTCGTGAAAGTGATAATAATGTCTCAAAAAGAATAAATAAATATCTTTAAAATATGATTATAAATATATATTATATGTAACTTATCAACACAAATTAACGTTTCAAACGTTGAAATTTATTTCATTTGTCTATTTCTAAAAGAAATAGATGCGGTTCATTATGATTATTATTTTTTTGTACAAAGAAGTTGCAAAAAACAACAAATATACAATGATAAAAGAAACGGCTCATCTGCGGGGCTTCGAAAATTGGGTCAAGAGAGATGGTGGATGTAATAGACGCGGTATTCCAAGTAAAGATTATAAAGTAAAGATATCTACTAAGGCTAGATGGCCCTAAATAACGGTTGTCTAAAAGGGTTACTTCAACCAAGATCTGATTAATTTAACGTTGTTAAAACTAAAAATGAAGTATCTACATATTTTGTGTCTATAAATAATAATAATAATTGATTGCTATTATTTTAAGAAACCATATATTGACTCGAAAAAATTTAAAAGTTATCCTTTATGAGACGCCCTTTCCAAATATTATTACATTCATTTAAACGATTCTTCCCAATAAAAATTAAAACAAACTCGTTTTAAATAATTCGAAGTTAACACCCTGTATATATCAAAATGAGTTCAATAAATTAGTATCACAAATCTTACACAAAGAGCGCAATTCAATAACAATTCAGCCGCAATGAGTCCAAGTGGGAGACAATGAAATCCGCATTGACGGATGCGGATTTATAGACGCAACATTAGATTTTTATGAATCACTGATGATATGGAGGTGTTATTATATATTAAAAAATAATATGTTTGATTTTATTAAGAGACAAAGAAAGTAAAACGGTTTTTAGGCACGTAGGTACATTAATGAATTTTATTGTAAAATTATTCACTTAACGCTCACACTATTAACACCTTACCAATACACTGTGTATTGGTAATGCAACATGCGATAAATAGGTGAAAAATTACAGACGGTGCAAAAAAGAACAGTTATTATAATAACGTTTTTATAAAGCTTATCAGTTTCCAATAAACGGATATAAAATTGAACAACGGCTGGATCTTAACACTGAAATAATAAAATTTTTCATATGAATATAAAATAATAAAAAAAAAATCCATAATTCTAAAACAATATACACTCAATGGAAAGTTTGTCCAAATCGTCATGGTACATTACTCTCGACGGGTAGCATTCGATAATATTCCCATTTTATTTTATTAAAGTCCCAACCCTCCTTCCGCGCCGATGGGCGTCCCTTTAAGGTTTTTGACACGTTATTTGTTAACTTCATGATCTATTTGAATTACGTTTTATAATCAAGGCCATAGTGTCAACTGTCGAGGTTGAATTTAATTTATAATATTTTTTTTTATTAATAAAATTATTCTGTTATTGTAAAACTATCCCCTTATAACAATTTATATATTACTTATATTAATAAACTTCAGTATATAGTCTCATACAATTTATCGTGATAACAATAAATTTTCCGTATTAATTTACATTGTCATACTGAAATTAATTTCTGTAAATTATAAGATAAATTTTTTTTTAATATCTCATTAGAGATTCCGTTAATGTTAACGCAGGGACCGCAGGAATTCACTTGAATGCTTAACCTAAATAGATACCAAAATATTGTTTGAACTTTTAACATTGGCTAAATTATTCCTTCGAGTCATTTAACTAAATAAACGATCAAAGCACGAAGCTGGTGAAGTTAATAAGAGTTTTAACGACCTTATTTGTATTTTCTTAATTTCTCTCCTAGAAAAAAAAATTTAGGCTTCCTCGAAAACTGTAATATTTTACGTAAAAATTAAGCAAATAATAATAGCAATTACGAATTTTCCCTTAAAAGAAAAATTCATATCTCATGTAACTAAATTAAGGACGTGACTTCCCTTTTGATAACAGAACTTATATCTTTTTTAAGAATTTTAAATTGGAATTTGTTTTAATTTTTTTTTTGTAATTATAATTTGACTTCCTTTTCTATACAATATATAGATGATACATATCTTTATATGACCTATTTGAATACATGATACGTAATTTCTTTATGACACAAATGAAGGAGCAAAATTTACAGCCTCTAATTTTGTCATACAATTTTTTTTATATAGAAAAAAAAAGTAAATAGTTTCTTTATTAATAAAATATCTGTAATTATTGATCCAAAGACGACGTAAAGGAAGAAGAATAAAATTGCTCATGAAAAAGTGGTCTCATACTTGTCATAATTATGCAAATAGAACTTAACCGTTTTCAGATTCTCTTTCTTTACATGAATTTCTTTACAAATATCATGTTTCTAGGTCAACGGAAAGTATTCTTTAAAATATAGTTCCCTTGCGACCGTTAATTATAGAAAATAAATATTAATTAAGGTGCCTTATTTTTACATTAAACAGACTTTAAGTGTTCATAGTACATCTAAATATATAGAATATACACTAAAAATAGACACTATAACAAGGTATGAAAGACGTATTTATTAAATAAATGTCCCAAGTAAGCTACACTCGGAATAATCTTTTGTGATTAAATAGCCTTGTAAGCTTATTTTTTGGGTAAATGAAAAAACTATTTATTTAAATATCTACAAGTATTTGTAATTAAATTTGCTCATTTTGTTATACATAAAACAGACACAGTCACTTATTCACTCCAAATGAGTTTTAATTAATGATTTTAATTTTACACGGTATATTCTCAGTCTGTAATAGAGATCGTATTCAGGACACAAGGGCTTTACTTCAACCAACTAGAATGGTCACCTTCACCATTTTTCCCCATATAAAAAGCCATGCCAAATTTTGTCACTTTGTTTCCATATATTTTTAGAATAAAAAAAGATTATGAACTTGAAGAACTAAATCATTATGTGTGAAATAGACGGCGAATGAGACATTAATTATTGCAAATCGTGATACCAAAATGTCATTTCAAAAGGACAACATTATAGATTTGTCTCAGCGATGAAAATGTCCATTGAGGTAACACAGTAGGTAACGCAGTTAAATAAAACTAATAAATTTAAATTATATATACAGATAGTCCTTTTTAAATTGATCAAGGTCGGGATATTTCTATCATCTGCTGAAAATCAAATGAAATAGGCTCTGTAGTTCTAAAACTTCCATCAATAGGATAGAGTATTCTTTCATAGACTTTCATTTAGACCATTTCGTTGTTGAGGCACTTCGCTTCAATTTATTTTTGATATTTTTACTCAACAAAGAGAGATATTCATTCTTAACCAAGGTTTTAAGGTCCTTGGGAAGAGGAATAAATTGAGAATTTCTTCAAGGTTAAAAGAATTTTGTTAGAGTTAGGGTTATATGTAGCTATTTTTGCCAGAAACAATTAAATTTTATTTGAAAAATGGGTAATGAAATACATTCCTTAGATTAGACATACTTTCTATCTGGTACTTACCTTATTCTTGGTACGCCAAATAGTGCACTTAATTTTAGTACCTATATCAATATTGCGGTAAAGTTGAAGAATACAAAAAAAAATGTCAATTTTAGTCGTGACAGCAAATCGTCAATTATACTTTAATTGTCTTGTGTATTAACTAGTTACACAAGGAAATCAAAAATATAATTCAAAATATGTACAATTTTTCTTTGGTGGCGAATTTGAAATACGATGTTAGGGTTAGGAAGCGATTTTGTATAACATTTTATGAATCTTGGTCTTCACGGATCAGGGGACCTGAAGCAAGGGACCTTTTATCATGGATATAGCGGCAGTAACGCCCCTGTTTCTATATTCTCAACAATATTGAGGCATAATTTTGCGGCAATTGCTCTGCTAAGGTGTAAGAGTATTACATTTATAGTAGGATATTAACATTTACATTTTAAATGCATAATAGAGATAGAGATAACTTTTTTATTTCTAAAAGCAAAATATATTATATTAATATGATGCCGATGAAATTTCATTTAACTATTATCCCATGCAACTACATGCTTTGATCTTCAACAAAAGAGAAATTCCTTCGTGCCTTATAATTAAACTAATAACACCAGTGATAACGGAACGAAATTGTATACAAAATTAACCCCCTCTAAATTAAGGGCCATTGTTTGATAAGCGCGAATGAATGATTCATTTGAATAAGGCTTAAACAAACCCACGTTATGTAACCCGTGTGACTGTCATTAATACTTTATTATTTAAATTTTAATCGTTGTTTTCAAATGAGAAACGATTTAGAAAACAAAAAAGCTGGGGGACTGAGAAAGCTTTTCCGTTATATTTTGTTTCATAAATATGAGGGAGGACTTGTGATAGCACCTTAATGGTCAGAATCTGTTTTCACATAAATAATAGTTAAACCGAAAAACTGTTTGAATAATCTTAAAACTTTTTAAATGCCTTTACAATAAAATAAGTACGTGATCATAACAATTCGACTAGCCTAGCTAATTAGACTAGCCAATTTTTTCTTCGCTTACACCGCTTGAATACAATAGCAATTAAACACAGAGAGTTTTATTTACATGTTCAAAGAAAGATTAATATTTATTGACTGTATTACAGTCTTTGAAAATATAATGAAAAAATATTTAAATTTTTCCGCTCACGCCTTCTGTAAAAAAAAAATAGTACTGGCTTGGGACTACATAATTACAATTTTTGCTAAATATGGTATGGAAGTTTTACGTCTTCATTAAAAAAAATAGTACCCTCATGAATTGTAATACATATCCTACTTGAAGTGCAAATCTCTACTTATGGTATAGGCGTACTTTATAAGAAGCGGACAGTTTAATTTGAAATTACCTCATCTGTCTCATAGCTGGCCTGAGACCGGTCATAATAATTTTATTCGAACTAAATTTCTTTTCTCTTACATTGCATAACACATACAAAAAAATTTTTGTGTCAAAAAGCATTTAAAATTTAATTATAATAAAACCATATCCAAATTTTGACTCTTTTTAATTCTCGTGCTGTATTCAGTACAACTCCATAGAAATTACTATTTAACATTGTCGTTTACAACAATTTTCAAGGTTTAAAATTTAAATAAAAATAATAAATAATATTTTCACTGCCAT
>DVQP01001640.1:0-14795 GCA_018231745.1 Danaus eresimus
TAAGTAACATTAATATATATATATATACAAATAATACATTGAAAATTTTAATTCTTCAAAGTATTACCATGATACTAGTAACAGCGACCCCACTTCACAAACTATAATCACGTATGTGTCAAACTGCCGTACTTTTGTAGTTTTAGAGAAGTTTCGGCATTTTACAAACAAAAAGGTTACAGCTTTCGCTTACGTGATTTCCTATCACGAAATTTGTAACCCCTACTTTCTAATATTATTTTCAACTTAGTTTGTGTATTTTTTGTAATGGTAATGGGTCTCTTATTGTTTTTAACTAAACAAATTTATTATTAATATATTTGTTAATTCACTGTTAGTGTTAAATACAATTGTTTAACGGAGTAATCGTAAGAAATATTAGGAGGACAAAGGTTGGGAGACTTTATGAACTTTGAAAGATCCCCTGTTTGAGTAATGAATTTATAATAAAGACTATAAAATAGTTTATACGGTATCTTAACAAAATAAGTCAAAACTTTAATCGTACTAATCGTAGAAATTCCATATTAATATTGTCTAATAATTTTATACTATGATTTATTGACGGCGTTTATACTAAAATATATTTCCGCTTATTAACTAGTGATAATTGAACACTTCGACTTATAAACTAAACAGGATTTATATGTCGTCGCGTGATATTGGGATTGTATTTCATAAGACTTAATACATATTCATCGGCTTCCAAAACCTTTATAATATACAAAAGACGCTGTTATAAAGTGTTAAGAAATATTTTTGATATTACTAACAACTAGACTAGACTATACATTACTGGAACTTATTCATTCATTTAATTATATGATATGAATAAAAAGTTAATAGAAGTCCTGTTACAAATATAACTTTATTGTTTCAAGTCAAATCTTATTTTTTTTACCCAAATATCTGCCTGCGGGAAGCTTAGTAATGTCAAATTAATATTATGCCAGAACATAAATGCTTAAACATATAGGTAGGAAGTTTTTTATTCGTCGGTTTTTTGTAAAATATATGCATATTTCATTTATATTAAAATGCACTGTAATATTTATTATATTATTTAATATTACTTATTGTATATAAATTTAATAATTGATTTCAATCTTTATTTCTAAAGAACAGGATATCATGTTGAATATAAGTTATCATGATTTGTAAAGGACTGTTTCATCTCTGAATGTCTGTCACTAATAAAACATGTCCATTTCACTGCAGTGTTATTAGTGGGATCGATATTCTTAGCGATCGGAATAGAGCGTGGACGATCGCGAAATTCACTTAGAAAGGACGAACGCCGTTTGAATAATTTAAACCAATAACAATCCTTAAGCTAATTTTAGAAGCCATAGAAAAATCCGGGTTCCGTATAATATAAATACAAAACAGTTTCACAGAAGAGAACAATTGGTTTTTATACGAGTATGAATATTTGAATTGTAATTTTAATGTTCAATAAAATGAGAATGGGTAGGAACAATGTATATAAAAATAGAATATCCAGGGAACCCTGCGGCGATCGTCTCTCAGTCTAGGCGACGGTTAAAGTAATTTGCTCCGAAGTGACGTTTGCGTGACCTGGACGTGCCATCCCTACACCATGTATAATATATACAAGATGTATAAAATATATTTAGAAAAATAAATGTTAACTCTTGTATTATAATTATTTAGAAATTAAATAAAACCTTGCAGACCAATCGATATCATGAGAACCATTAGATATCAGTTCCTCATATGTTTTTTGTTTAAGATCATAATAAATAATATGAGGCCGTTCATAACGACCGTATATAAGTCTTATTAAGATTAAAAAAGTTATTACAACACATACTAAAAATCATATTACTTTAGATTCAATATAATATATGAATACTGGCAGTTTGAAAGTTAATTACTTGAATATATTTGTTCATTTTTTTTTCAATATTCCATCAGGTTGCTAAGCAGCTTAGTGTGTGCTTCGTAGGCTATGCAGAAAATAAATCCTCTTTCAAAGTAAACTTTAATGTACTCCTCTATATCGTCTTTGCTTCAGTAAATAATAATATAATTATAAGTTTAAGGAATAAATTGGATTACATATAAAAATAATTAATAATTTTATACATGTCGATTCTTTATATTTAGTTGCACTATCTTCTATATTTTAACAATAATATATACATATGTGTGTGTGTTGTACAAAATTATTGTGTATTTTAAAAGTTAATAACATAAATGGTTGATATGCATATCAAACAAACACATTATACTTATGCTTTTAGTACCGAGTATTAAAAACGTAATATTTTAATTCTAGTATTTAATTGTTATACAATAAGCACGAACATGAACATAATACATTTCCTATTAATTAATCTTATTTCACATGTACATATATTCACTGGCAACAAATCACTTCCATCGTCTTGATGAATGCAAGGCTGCAACCCACGTGATTTAAATTATAATGTTCTCATATCAACCGCAATAAATCTACAGTAAACTTAATATAAATTGTAATCAGATCAGTTCAACAGGTGAAATCTCATTAGCGTTATTCAAACTGAATTTTAAAGCGGATTTTCGATATAAAATAAATTAATTTGTCTTCAATATTTAGTGGGACATGACTTTTGTAGTATATTATTTAAAGCTATTACAAATAGGCTGTAGAAATTGACATGTCTATTTGGAATGTCAAAATATAATTGACAAGTTATATAATGTATTTTTATTTTAGTTCCGGCTTATCTAGGATACAAAGACATATTTCGTTTAAACAATCATCAGTTTGTTTCTGTTTTAAGATAAAATGAACCTTTAAAATATTGAATGAACAAATTTGAATGTTACAGCTAACTAGTTGTCTATAAGTATGGCTATTTTGAGACGAGGCCTTTCCTCGGCTGTGGGCACCGATAGGCTGCTCATGATGGCTATTGGCAATAATTAAGTTATTTTTATTTCACATCAGATAACATGAATTTCAATGTTAAAGCTTATACAATATAATATTCTTTGAAGCTAAAAATATCATGTGTACATAATAACACACAATTATTAAATATTATCGATACCAATAAATCCCAAGCTAGAGACCTAATAGGATTTTCTGAATATATAAGATCATTGCGGCGTCAGACTATAATTACGTGTTTAGCAATACTATACGTCAAACCAGCGATAGAATGTACCATGTTTATTATTTATTTACTTTCTCTTGTAACAAGTCTTGCTTCTATTTACATGTTAATTTAATGGGCTATATATTTTATGTACCTATGCTCTTAATAAAGCATACTCGCATATTTCAATGCAACTGCCTATAATTGGCGTCCCGTTCAGAGATTCATTCATTATAAACGATATATTACATTTTTGCCATTAATATTTAATAAATGTAGAGTATTTCTGTATCCTAATTATGTTCGAATAAAATAATTTATAAGAAAATATATATTTACTAATAAGACATCATTAAGGATGTCTTATTTAATACTCAATACATACACTTAATATATATAAATAAAAATAAACGTTTAACAGTTTTAATTTTAATAAATAAAACAAAACTTATATACAACAAATTATTTAAAAGTAACGCGTCAATTACCATAGAGTCATAGTTCTATCAGAGCCGTCGTCAGTCGCGACATGTCACTTGAATGGTCGCCCGTATTTCTACTATTTACATATTTAATGACGTAAAACGTCGCCGAGTGTTCGCTTAATGAGATACACTATCGGGTTGAATAAACGCACAGCCTCGCTCGTCTGAATTTAGGTGAAGTGGAGATAAAATAATGGATCTTCGTGATTGTTTGCTAACGTTAAAAATGTAGCAAAACACTGAAGATTCATGGAGGCTGTGGAGTTTATTTTTAATGTTTGTGTTTTTATATTTAATTCATACTTGATAGGACTTCGCTTTAATAATTTTGATGTAACTAGACTATAGGTTATACGAGCACTTTTATTTATATTTTCTAGTGTTATAATAGACTTTTAAGTGTTTTTCTTTTAAAACAAGTTTGTATATATTATATTTAAATAAAATAAATAACAGATGATAAATTTCTGTAAGCAGTAGTAAATTCTTAGTCAAAATTTTGCTATAAGTAAGTCTATGCAACTAGTTGCGAGCACGCATGGTGCTATAATGAGGCCAGTGCGGAATAGTCAGATTGTCATTTGTGCGCTATTGTTCACTCTATATGGTGGAGCCACTGTGCATGCGTCGTCTCGATTTGGACGTGTCTAAATAGGCATAGATCTATGCGCGCGGCTTCGCTTTTTGCAAGGACCATTGTAACGTGAGCTGGGTATATTTTATTACGATACTAATTCTCAAACACTAATACAGCATCAGTATCACCTCGGGGCTCAAGGGATTCTGGATGGTGCAATAGCCTGTTACGTATGGAGTTACATTGTCAAAGTTACAACTTTCTTCTTGGTTGTTGACTTAATTAGTAAGTTGGATATGTGAATGGCAGCGCAATGCATTCTAACGTTTCCAAGTAAATCTAGGAGCATCGTTATGTTTAAAATATGGGTAACGCTACCGAGGGAGAGGTCCGTGTCATGTCGGCTGTTGTCGGCTTTTGTCTTATTTTATATATTAAACCATAAAATAGTTTTCCCATCACCATATTTACGTGATCCCATTCAATGTAAATAGTTCAGATAGATTTCAGTTTAAAAGTTTTCTCTTTTTGATCTGTACTCAGTAAATATATTTTTTCAAGCCTAGAGTTTATATATTTTTTTTATTATTTGTTATAAATCTAATAAGTAGAAGAAAAGCGGTTCTTAATTACCGTCTTTCTTTTAAAACTTCGAATACTCGATGCCGGGGCTTTAAATTCAGAACTATGCGAAATATTATCGAAGCAAGCGAGTCGGGAATTTTCGTTCTAGGTCCGTTTTATTAGAATAACTTGAGTGAGATACAATGCTATCGAGGTTATGAGCCGCAACAATTAATATTGAATTAAAAATAATATCCTTAAAAATAGTCAAAATATAACGTAAACCACAGTATTATCGTTTTTATTTTAATAAAAAAAAATAGCCAGGAAAGGATCAATCTTTTGAATCGAACACAAAAGTAATGAATAAATTATTGAGACTTCGGTCTTACAAAAACCTTATAATGTTTATATCAATTTAATTAATAAGAGTCTTGTTAAATATAAATGACTGTAAAGAATATTTTATCCATATCAATAAATACTTTACCATATAAGTCAAAGACCGTGCAAAGTGGAGGAGTTTAAGCAAGAAGGCAGACTTTGGCTAAAGCTGGGACAGATGCCAGGAAGAAGAAGAAGAAGTAAACGTCTTCGACAAGCAAAAGTTTACAAACAAACCAATCCGTTAATAACTATAATTAAATATGTCTCGCATTACAATGAGTGTATAAATTCATTAATAAATAATTTAATTACCGAAAAGATTGAATGTAAGGCAATAAACATACATCACGGAACAAAAGCTATGTATTAATTAGGCGTTGCGTGCGCTTAGACAATAGTATAAAGAATCAATATTACTAAAACCGTGTTAAATCAACATCGAGGAAGGAATCACAAGAAATCCAACAATTTATGGCACTGCTAGCACAGAGTTGGCAACGGCTAGAGCCGGCGTAAATGATGCGATAATATCTCAATGTCACTAACGAAGTGCCTTACTTAGACTGTGTGGCTTGCTCGTGGTAATTTTAGACGTAATTAGCGTCGGATTTATGAGCTATTAGATATCTACTGAGTTTCGGCTTAAATTATATTTAATAATTGTATTACAAATATGGAAGCAACACAACTACTTATAAAATAAATCACACTTATCATATTTACATATAATAATATTGGAATACAAACGAGACACTTCTAATATAATATAGCTCTATTATCAAAAGCTTAATTTTATTAAGGACGCGCCCGCACCCGAAAAGGCGCGAAACACACGCGATATAAAAAATGGCGGCATGCAATTTGAATGCTTGAATTATTGTCTTTTAAGGAGAAATATAGTCCTGGAGCGCCAGATGGCCGCGGACATGCCTACCGGTAGTAATATGGATAAGTGGGAATAAAATGGAGAGTGTTACTAAGAAACTCTAATGCTGTTTGAAATTTAATTATTATGAATAACTCACCAAGGATGCAAAATAGAATTTGCCTATTTACAATATTCTTTGAGTAAATAAATGTTACATAAATATAAGCAGTGCCTTTGTTAGTAATATAGTGAAATAATGATAATAAAAACAGTAAGAGTTTTTGCACGTCCTTGCCGGTTACATTTCAGTGGGCCGTTTGATCGTTCCACTGTCATTACAATAATAGTGTCTAGGAACTAAGGAACTGTTTGTAACAAAAAATATATAACATCACTTACATTATTTATACTTTATATTATACTTCACCAAGAAACTCATATGACAAAATGTCTCGCTGTATTTATAAACTGAAAAAGTTTCACGGCTTAACGTTTGGAACAAAATAATATTTTAAAATTGTTTTGAACATAATTAATATAACCAAAATATGTTTTTTTTTATATACTTTCCGAATATTTCTATTAAAATATTATTATCGTCCATATTTTAACTAACGATAAAGTATTTTAATTAAAATACTCTACGGGAATTTAGAGCTATAAATTACGATTTTCCCATTCGGTTGACACAAAATCAATTCTACATCATTATTATAATATGCACCCAGATTCAAAAGCACTGAATGCATTGATTTGCCTCGCATTAAACCAACCAGAATACATTACAATATACTTAAGCTAACTAGTACAACGATACAAAATCACACATGCAAATGCGAAGCAATAATACGCACAAAATGGCCGATTTGTCAGACAAATATATGAAACTCACGGCTTATTACGTCAACCGATTTTATGTGACCAATAACAGTTTATCGGTAGGTAATTCCAGCATTCTATTAAGGCGCTATCTATAATAATATCAGTGTGATAAAATGGCCGGTAGGTTCCACTTATGTGACCGTAGTATCGCTTTCGCGTATCAGAATTGCTAATAAAGGGAGAATGTGTGCCAGGCGGGTGCGCGGGCGCTCGAGCGCTCTAATAGAGCAGTGGCGCCCTCCGGACAATCGGCCGTTACGTGAACTAGCGTCAATGAATTAATGGACACATTGAACAAGTCTCGCGAATGTTGCACGATATTTTAGTACAGTTTGAATTTTACATTCTGTTATGCTCCATATTAAAAAGATCTCATTTTAGATACGAAGTATTTAAATAATTTATATTATTGTTAAATGTAGGCTCTAACCATTTGGAATTTAGTCGAGTAGTTATTAAGTTTTTTTTTTGAATTTTTGGTGTGTTACATCCATTTGTAATCCAAATTCTGAACGCATTTTGTATATTATGCTACACAGTAGTCATTGGAGTAGTTTTGACAAGTTTTAAAACTGCTAGTATGATATTTTACAAGCGGCGTTTCCTACTTAACAAATGGTTACTGACAATGTAACTTTTAGCTGCGGGCGAATTAAAGGAAAACTATCTCGCGTATATAACATCCCGTGGGAATATTTATAGCAGCTTTATACATGTTTATAGGAGGTTATGATAACGGCGATTGAAACACATATTTAAAATTATGATTTTATACTTGAGATATAAGTTACATAGTATTATTTTTAGTATGATATTTAAATTTAAATATCTGTGCGTTTTTTTGAACCCTGATAGATATTGACAGCTTGAAATATTGTTAATTTACTCCAACATTGTCCTGGCAACGCAGACAGAAAACAAACTATCTATGATGATGTCGATTCAATCACTTGTAATGATGTGAATGTAGTTCCCATTTTGCCTAAAAACTATCGTATGTTCTTATATAATTTTTAAGTAATAATCTTATTTAGGAGTCGATTCGCTTTGACATCGAAACGCTTTCGGGAAAATCCAACTTGCTCTTGTTTAAAAAAAAAAGAAAATCCTTTAAAAAACTTTTATTTTGTATGAAATAGCAAGTTAAAATGAATTAATAGAAATTAATACATTAACAGATATATTATACAACGATAAAATGTCCATAGTAAATATAAGTCCAGTTTCAATTAGCAAGCTCATGTTAATATGTTAATGAAGTGGATAATGAGTGAAAAAGATATGTATTACTAGCTTAGGGTATAGGGACAGTTAAATATAAGTTTTAAGTACCGCTACCAAGTTTACGTACGACGTTTCTACTGGATGTCTAAATATTAGTTTGTAGTTTGAATACCTTGTTCTAAGTTTTACATACTAAAGTGAAATATGAAACTTAAATATATTTATTACCTTATTAAAATCACAAACGTATTTATATTCAGGCACGTTCAAATTCAATAGCAAATAAGTTTAATTATAGTCGTGAAGCATAAAGATAAATGAACGTTTGGGTCACCCAAGGACAAATGTTTGCGCCAGTTTTATTCAAAGTGTACATTATAGGCACATATCCTTAAATTATCGTAATTTATGTTGGAACGTGAGCCAATGTTTGCAAATGTTAGGTAATGTTTAATGGCACAATATAAAAGTGACGCGAAAGTACAATCGCCTCAGATCTCGGCGTGACCGTTTGAGATAAGTGGACATGTGGGCTTGGGCAAGACTACAGACTACATGCTCCGGCTGTAGCGCATACTTGGATTTATCTTGACAATAATATTACATAATACATAGTCAACATAGATCTTTAAACTTAAAAACTATATTTCAAGCGAAATGATTAGTATGATAGGAAAAAAATTGCAGAGCTTCCAGTCTTAAACTATTACTGACTATGAATTAAGTGATTCATAACTCTACATATAAAATGTATATATTTTACATCCAAATCGTCCCTCGACTAATATTATTGGTAAGGTTCACATAACGTTTATGGGTTTATGGACCATTACGTATTTTAAACGTTTGGTATTTAGACAATGGTAGCCTGCAATTTAAAGTTCAAAGTAATTTATCCACACGTTTTGTAACACGTCGAACATATTTATTATTGTTACGTTTTGAATGTAATTTATATTATTTTATATTTTAAACAAAACATTTCCTTTTGTACTGAAATATGCCGTTAGTTATCTGAGAACCGTTTCTGATAAGTAATTTATGAAGTTGTATATGAAGTAAATATTTGATATTTTTGGTTTTTATAGATTGAATTAATAGTGATTTTTATTAAAGAGAACGATGTGTGAAAAGGGAAATAAAAAGAAGTGACGGAAGAAAACTAAGGATATAGACATTCCAAGTGATTCTATAAATCGACTATTTTATATAAACGTGTTATAAGTTTATATAAAACTAATAAATGAATATAAAAAAAACTTCATTGTTTTTTTATACAAAGATAAACTACAATTGATATGAATAATATTTTGTTCAACCTCTACCCAAATTACTCTTTTGTCATATATAAGTTTTAAAAAATGGTTTATACTTTGAAAAACATTGTCCCGATTATACGGAAAGCTTATTGAACAATTACGACATTTCAAGCTAGATAAATTTACTATATGTTTAAATATTCGTATTAATATGTCTTTCAAGAAATGCAATATATAAAGTTTGTTTATTTTATTATAATAATCATAATTGATAATGTGAAAACGCGGGTTAATCCACTGTTATAATTTATCCTGTTGTATCAAGGATACATGCGCGCGCGCAATGCTGTAATCAGGTGTTCCCAGTGCCCTATATTATGCGAAACAGAAATAGTACGGGGTTTTTTATACAGCATGATCAGAGAGATAAAATTTTTATCAACTAAAATATATTTCAAATTAAATTTGCTTAAGAACCATATTTGTTATAAGATATAAAATTAAGTTTTTGTAATAACGGACTAATGGAATCGGTCACTAGTATTTTTTGTCTTTTTATTAACTCAAGTTAGCCAGTAATTTCGTGTTATTATAGTCCAAATTCAGGAGTCATTTCAAAACAAGGCTTACCGTTAGAAATGACAAGGATCGAAATCCGATCAGGCTGTACGTGTTACGGTACATTGTCCTTCAGACCGTGGGCGCTACTGCACGCCCACGGCCGCTGACACGCTACATACAACCACTACACTACAACCGCCCGTGACAAATGCAAGCAAATTTTTTAGGACTACATAAAATTCTGTATTGAATAGGGATTCTATATTTTAAATATGACATATAATGATTAGTGTTTTATTTTTAAATATGACATAATCGTATATACGTATACGTGTATTCTATTGACTTATTAACTAATTTATTTTCATATTTTTCTTTTTCTAATATTTTTCTGCTCAGTGCAGGTGCCAGTTATATGTTATGAAAAATGCATTATGTACTGTTTTCGTAAACAAAATCTTATATTAAGCAGAAATTAAATTCCAAGTCAGGGTGCGTGTTAAATCGAGTCAACTTTTAAAGTGTTACGATTTTTTTTAAATTCTTGGTCACTCCAGTACAAAGCTTAGCTTACGAAAAAAGGAATGATTTCACTTCATGTGATCTAAGATTTTCGCGAGTCATTTATATAAAACTAATATTTTTTGAATTATACTACGCGAATTTTTATAACTCTAAAAACTACATAATGATTTCAATTTATCAAGACCAAAACATTTGATGAAATAGAAGACAAAATTTTAGACTGCTTTTTATATATTTTGAATCTCATCAATATAATGTCATAAAATTTATAAATTTTATTAAAATATGATTTCACATTATCTTTAGCGCGACTTTAATAATCTTACTTTACTGCCCCTCCGAAAGGTTTAGTGTTCATAGAACGATCTAAAAGAAGACTATCGCTAATACCTACTCTTAATACCTAAACTGTATACAAATGTCATGCATAAAACTGAAAGACATCATTATGTTTCCCTCCTACATAACATTATGGAAATGGCACAAAATAAGTAGCGAGTCAGAACTAATGCCATTCTATTCCATTCGCAGACCATAAATACGTCTTAGCGTCGATTCGGAGTAACGGAATGCAAAACCAACATACATATGTGGTATGATTTGTTAACGAAGTAATATTTTATTGAGATCAATGTCACGGGAAATACTTATGACTTTGCGGATTCCATAAATATGTATATAGACTGTTCCTACATCTGAAACGTAAATTGAAACTGATTTGAATGATGTTATACTGGTACAAGTATGAGGAAATGAGAATATTATATGTTTTAGAACTATAAACTTTCATATATGTGAAACAGTATTGGATCAAGAGTTTTCATTGGAATGGAAGGAACTGTTGTAACTTTAATTCCTATCTATAGTATACAAGAATGTGTTGTTCTGTCCCAATATAACACGAGTTGTAAGCGACATGTCGACTGTGGCAGATTATCAGCGGAGTCGGTAATGGCGAAATAAGTTCGTGCCCCACTCAGATAAACCGCACCACGATACTATCGCAATGTAAATTGTGCGCTTATTTAATGTAATTGTACTACAAAATTGTATATTTGATTATATTCAAATTCTTTTCTAAGTATTTGTGGAGCAAATCTGCGCTAAGTTGGAACTACCCTTATCAGTTCGTAAACTTTGGACATTTATGTTGTTTTATGCATATTAGCTATCATTTCTTGTAGCTACTACTTCGCGTGAAATCGTACTAGGAATTACAGGCGAACAAATAGAAAAGGTTTAACGTATTCAAATGAAAGAACTATTAGAATATGCGAGAGATCTAGTATTCTTTTATGGGCAACACGCATAAGTTTCGTTGTCCGTATAAATATCACTAACTCAAGGTGGATGTTGTCATAGGACATGCTATTAACAATTAAGAGGATTTCTGAGCACGAGCGTGATTTGTGTCAACACACTCGCTCGTTTGCGAACATTGTTATTTACCTCTTGCCCCTACCGCGTTGAAGTCGAACGAACTTGACAAGTCAACGCAAGTCACGCATTCATTAAATAGTTTATGTAAATAATGATGTATGATACATTTCTTCCTTGTTCATAAACGGATTATTTTGCATTTTTATATGATTATAATGTCGCCATTCGCAATTAAGAGACTGTAAATTGTGACGACCGATGAATTTATTTTTATGAATATAGATTCTTTTTCTTTTCTTGTTGTCTAAATAAATCCTTTGCATGCTTAATAATGCTAAATGTAATATATTTGTATAATAAATAGTTATGATTTAAAATTATTTATAAATTAGGAATGATATGTAAAGAGAATTTATAAGAAAATATTAATAAATATCATAAGATATTTTTTTTTTATCATTAAATAGTTTGTTTCGACTTTTTTTTCTATACATTTATATATTTTTACTACTTCAATTTTATTTCAATTGTTGCATTCAACCAACAACAACATATTTTTGCATACACGTCAAGAGCGTCATAATTAAAATACGTATAAGCGTATTTAAATATTATTATAAGTGTAGTGTAAATAGGAATGTTAACAAGCTTTCATGGCAAGGATATATAAAACCGTTTGTATGCACTTGTATGACTTATGTAGGTATGTCTAAATTATTGCCTTCGCATGCATATGGGAAACTTCTCGTTAGGAAGCCTTGATTGATGTATTTCTTAATATATACCGGGTGTCTATATCTGATATATTGCTTGTTTTGTTTTGCATACAGCATGCGATTGTTAAGACAGCTAGAGATATGGTAATAAATTGTACCCATAGGATATATTTTATGCTAATGCTTTATAATATCCTGTTTTTGTGATTGGATATTTTTCTCTATTATGATTTATTTATTTACATTTCAGTTTGGTTGTGTATTATTCTCAAATATATTTGATTTTAATCGCCGTAACACTTCGTTATAAATAGATGATATCAAATGTAATTTATCTCTCGTATAAGGCGATGTAACCTATTTGTTATTCAATTTACACAATCTAGTTATTACCGTGTTTATTTAATCAGCAAGTACGTGCTCCAATGTGTTCGGTGTCAGTGGAGTAAGTGTACTGACTTGAATTATATTTGATGGACTGATTCTAGCGACCATCTAACTTATGTTTAATGTGGAATCATTTAAAATGTTACTTTAATAACGTTTATTAAAGATTATATGAGTCTTCAGCAGACGTGGACAATATTTTTATAGGCTTGCATCAAAGATTTTGTTTTAACTGTTCCATTTATCTATATCAGTTAGTAAGGTATCTTCTTTTTCATTACTGATACAATTATTTATACAACAAAACGTGATAATGTGAAACGTTTACACAAATAACATTAGATTCATACAATAATAAGAACATAACATATTATCATACTTGTTGGAGGACTTGTAAATGCAAATCAATTAATTTAGATCGAACTTGCACTATAAATAATATTTAATAGAGAAAACCCATTACCCATATTGGTATGAAAATAAATGGAAAATGTATGATGAATGTTGTCTACATTTAAATAAAACCAAGCTCATTGATACCACCCAACAGCACACTGCCTGATTTTAATGATTACAATTTGACTTCTTAAATTAACAGTTATAATTTTTGCATGATTCTAATTTAAAAATTAAATATTATATTATGTAAAGGCTGTGTTAGAAGGAAGAAATGAATTTTCTTTTGAAGAAATATATGACAGGACATTAAATGAAACGCTAGAAAGTTAGGTACGTAGGTTAGAAAATTTTTCACACTCCATTGTCCATCAACCTAGTCTTTATTAAGACACTTAAACCTATAAATGTGAAGAGTAATATAAAAACATCTACCGTACATACATATGTAATAACATATAATTTTGTCTCGTTAAACAGCCACAGCTGTATTGTATTGACATATCCTATACCGCTGAGTGGGTTATAAAGATGTTGTAGTTTCTTACTCTCAGTAACATTAACCATTTCCTAAAGTAGCAGATTCATTTCCAGGTAAGTGAAATCGGTTTTTGTCTCATTTAATGTGATGTAAAAGCTTTTAGTTGACTCGGTTATTGATTTTATTATATCACTTAATCAATCTAAATACTTCATTTAAAGTAAACGCTGATAAACTAATTTTTGTTCACTGTCTGATTACAGATTTGTTGAACAGAATGAAAAATAGATTGACTGTACGTGACAATCATTAAAAAAAATATTACTGGACTCCATTAAAATGGTTCAAAAGACGTTGAAGATAAATTTGTATCTAAAATGATTCAATTGATTTGTTTGTTTATGTTTGATATTTTTAATGAAATCCGTCTTCACATTACTTGGCGTATTATTATTAACTTGTATCAGCGCATGCGCAATTCACAGCCGAGTTTAATAAGTGTACGCAGCCCGGAGCGGAGTCTTGTCCTTACTTTACATTTTAACGTCCGACTTCCGCCAAAGAAAGCCCGCATGAGAGATTACATTATTAAATTCGCATGTAGCCTTCAGCGTTTTATTGTGAAAGGATATGCGTGTAATTGATCCACGGCCGTAAACACAAAGTGTATCAATTAAGTGAATTAATCTTATTTGATTGAATACAATCACACTTAATGATTGCAGTTTCATTTTGACCGTTAACTTAATTGATATGAGTTTTATAATTAGTTGCTAAAATTTTCTATATAGGATTTGGTATAAGAAACTGTTGGTCTGTCATCTTATGAAAGCGATAACTACACCCGTAAACCTGTAAAGGTTTATTTTTAATATATTTTTTATTGCGCAATTTTTTTAAGGTATCAAGTATTTTATGTATAAGCATAAATATATATTTTTTTTTATAATGCAATTTAATTCGTGTTGAAAGTTAGTTGGAATATAGGAATAT
>DVQP01001641.1:0-14791 GCA_018231745.1 Danaus eresimus
TTATATATATATATCTAATGACTGACTATTAATTTCCAACATTATTTTAATGAAAAGAATTGTTGCTCTTATTTGATCAAATTTCAGCATCTCAAACATTTCAAACGAGATCTTTTTTATTACCTCTGTATGTTTAATATATAAATTAAATATAAAATTTTATTATCTATTAATTACTTTTTCCTAAAGTTATAATTTAATTAATATATAAATCCTTAATACTCAGGCATAACACTACTGTATAACTCCTTCGAGTTGTTAAAATATATACAAGTAAAAAGGTATTTAAAAAAATCTGATTGATGGTAATAGCCAAAGTGTTTTTAAGTTTATCGTATCAAAACCTAGCTTTAGAGTAAAAGTTACGAATAATATTGCCTATGTATGTAAGACTTTAATATTAAGTCTTTATTAAACAATTATAATATACAATAATATTTTTCATATATTTAAAATATAAACCTCTTCAATATAATTAATTTATGTTGTAAATAGTTATTTTGTTGTTTGCAAGATTAGATTCTGACACATCTGACTAATTATTCAAACATATATAACAATATATATTTATAATTAGCGCTTTATTCTTCACATCACAACCTTGAACTAGGAAGCCATACTTGTAATGTCACCATATAAAAATACCAAGGTTTTTAATTCATGTTACTCTACTACTTATTGATTAGATTTTTACAACTTTATTAAGATGTCTAAATTTGATCTATAAGTGTTAAAATATGTATTAATAGCATGTTAGCTACTATCATTCATAATATTTCAATAATGTTAAAACTATTAAAGAAATTTGTATACAATCAAACAATTATATGAAAAAA
The DNA here is from genome assembly GCA_018231745.1 of Danaus eresimus. NCBI lineage: Eukaryota > Metazoa > Arthropoda > Insecta > Lepidoptera > Nymphalidae > Danaus > Danaus eresimus. The sequence continues at coordinate 837 of DVQP01001641.1, forward strand.
ACTTATATATTTAAGTTTGTATGGATAATAATACAAATAATAATGCATCTTCTAGAAAAACTACATAACAGACTGGCTAAATTGACATTTAATGAGATGAATTCCTCCATAAACAATATAAAAATCGGAATTATAAGTACCATTTGATAATATTTTTTGATCCCATACCTGCTATTAAATAATCATGTTTTTATATCTTATTAATAACAAGAAATGACTAATGCTGTAACGCCGCTCACTTTTGAAATGTCTCAATATAAATTTAACTTTCCGAGGGAAATAGAGCATAAACCATGTTTACTCTCAACGAGCCATAAATTTCGGTAATATGGTTGGTTTGTATTTATTATCAGATTTATCTTATTTATAGAATACTCAGAATGTTGCAGTAGGAACGAAATCTTATCAGAATCTACGCAATCTGCTATAATCACCCGTTATCTCCCGGCCGCAGTCAAGATACATCACGCAATTCGCATTCGTGGCATCATTTTTTAAGCAAGCACAAATCTACCAAAACTTATAATTAATACTAACCTGTATATTTTATAAGCTGAATAAACCGTGAACCGTAATCCAATAGAATATGATCACTGACTTGATCCTATTACTTTAAGGGCACAACAAACATTCTTTGACTTTATTCACAGCAGAATTTGTCACTTTCGTCACACTGCACGAATACTGACAAAATTTCTTTATTTCACACAAGATACGAGTTACAAGAAACTTTAAATTTCAACGCGAAAAATCCGTCAACTATCACTGAGCTCCATTCCAACAACTGGTGGCCATAACTAAAAATGTTGCCACTGATCCCAGTCACGTTATTTCTTGACTCACCAATGAATGTTGCCAGCGTTATTCCTCAATTAATATGATAAAAATATAGGTTTAGTTTAGTATCATTTGAATAATAAAATGCTGTGTTTTTAATACTTTGGCGATGATTCTTATTGATTGTATTTTTAACCTTGAAAATTTGCAAATTAAATGTTTAATATTAATAAAATACCTTAATACACCTCATTATTTTCATAACAGCAACACTAGATGTCCACATTCAAAACTTTTTTATTTTAATTTGGGAATCCCACAGAAAAACACGTATTATAAATAAAACGACTGTTATAGAATATTAAATTTAATTTTAACAATTCCTTAATTAACTTAATAGATTGCAACAACCATTCATTAAGATATTGTAATAACACGTTGAATATAGCCTTTCTCATTGAATTTAAAAATCTAACAGACTGCATAAATTAAAACACGGTTGTAAAAATACCAAGCGATTTCCTATGTTTTATAAAAATATGTTAGCTTGTCCAATAGGAAGATGACAATTGTGTTCTGTGTTTAAGGCATGAATAAGTTAAATTTGATGTACATACCAATGAATGTCATTCCAAATTCATATATGTTACTATACGTTGTATATCATTAGCAATAAACTGCATTTTGCAAGCACTGATTATAATTTGTATATAACATAATTATCATATTTGATTACATTTTTGAAATAGTTCTAGAATACATAGTTACATATAAGAAAAAGATTATATATGATTCACACTACACAAAGATTTAAGATTATATATAAGAAGGTTACATAACACTGATGTAATAAAATAGGCACCTTAGATTCTCCTACTTTATCACCTATGATATCAAACATCAAACGTCGAACCTAGTATTGCTTTGATATAATATATAAATCAAATGGGCAGTGATCATCAGTCATGTCTTCAAGGAAACCCATTGATTTAAACCACATTGTGCAGATATCTCACACAAAAATTTCAAAAGTGGTGTTACAATTAATTTTAGAATTATAACAGTAATGGAACATATATTGATCTTTTGTTTTCGGTAACTTTTTATGGCTTCAACAGTTTTGTAACAAATCGATTAAACTCCTACGTAAAAAATACAAGTAGAATAAAAAAAAAATTAAAATATAATCCTAATATTTTCTAAGCACTAGTTTTTAATCAATGATAAAAAAAAATATCTTGTAATATTCTTTTCACAATTGATTCAGTTAAACCGTTTAAAATAGTTGGAGTTGAATTAAGGCGTTTTAAAATTACTTTGCTTATAAAAATACCAACTGCATATAAATGAATTATCACATTTTATATTTTCAATGAATGTGTTCTGGAAGCTTCGTGTGTATGATATGGCAACATTATTTACATATTCTGCTAGTTAGTTATTAAAAATATATTTTTTAATAAATCAACTGCAAAAGCTTACTACATATATACATTTGTTATTGCAATTTCAATTCAATTCGTTATAAAAGGAACGATTCTGTTTATTATTACTTAACCTGTTGTTAAACTAATTGTATCTATAAGTTTTTGTTGTTTATTGTCTAAACAACAAAGATTTCAAAACAGAATAATATTCTATGGATCACAAAATAAATGCATTTTAAGTACCAACATTATGACGTGACTAAAAATTTAATGTTAAATAAAATCATGGACTCGCTTATATATTGTTAAGTGATATTATGTACAAAATATCTATAATAATATGTTAGGGAAGCACGATTCAAAACACGTTACGATATATATAAAACCCGAATCATTTTAATTACATCAAATAGCACAGATGAGTACACAATCTCGTTTAACACACAATCTCATACAATCATTGACATTTATTCGCAATATTTTGGCCGAATATAAATTTTGGACGAGCACACTATGTTCGCACATTTATTGAATTCACACATATATTTGTAAGCGCTAGGATTAATACAAAATCATCTTAGTGGTTTCACAAGTCATTATGAAGTATTTTTCACTTTTGCTTTCGATATTTAAGTTTTCGAATTGTATATCAATTGGTTCATCTGTTATTTTCGTAGCCTCCGACGCAAATGATGATCTACAATCACATTGCACACGCCCATAACCTTGGATTAAAAAATCGCTTCGAAAGATTCTTACAAATCTGTTATAGAGACAAGTCCTAAATTGTTAGTCCCGTATAATATGTTCCCATATATTCGTTTCTTTAACAGACCATTATAAGTTGGTCCGTGACCTGATGCACAGTAAATTGGCCATTGATCTACATACAATTTTTGAAAACATGCCGCAAATCGTTAAACAGTGAAAAAAATATTATCAATTTTGGTATAACACGTACAAAATGTCCCATATACATACACAATTAATAATTCATTAACACTTCACTGTTCAACTGCGTCTACGACATTTAATATATAAAGTCCAATGTAACCAACATTAGGCTTTAACACTGGCATCATAATTTTCAATATAACTGGGTCCTCGTCCTGTAACATCTGTGGTGGTGTTTGAGTGTCTACAGTCGGTGGTCAGGGCAGCAGGCAGTGCAATCGAGGCAGCCGTGCCCGCTGCGGGAGCGCTACCTCTTGCTACGAAATGATCCTGATAACTGCTCCTGAAAGAGATAATCATTTTGTATTATTATTTGTTTAGTTCACAATAACTCCATACCACCGACCACAAAGATATATCTATATTTATATATACGAGTATACCTATGGGCCTATAAAAGGAATGTGATAAAATTTCTAATTACTTAATAGTCCTTGGATTTTTGAAATTAAAATTAGATTAAGGTGTCCGTTTTTAAATATTGACTTGCTCGTGTTTCACTGTTAATGCAGCTGCTGGTAGGTGGTAATGAATCCGCAGATAGCGAGTGAGGGCACTTTCTCGGTGACAATTGGAAACAAAGTATGATTGGATGGAAACTGATGCAGGGAAACTGTTCCAAGTATTTACTATACGCGATAGAAAGGTGGAAGGTAACGCTTGACTTGCTTTAGTGTAACGCTGGCTTCCAAAATTATAATGAAATCGTTGTCAAAAATAATCCCTTCTGCATATCTCACGCCAGTGTTGAAAGTAGCGACGGTTTTCAGCACCTCTCGAATAAAATAGCAGTTTGTCAAACAACCCGACCTGTCCTTTTATAGACAAGTAAAGAAGTGTCTTACTTTGGAAAGAACACTGAGATGTTATATTTAAGACTGTCTTAGCTTTGGACTCCAAGAACAGCAGAAAGTTAGGCTTGATGATACTGAGGCTTCCTCAAGGTGTGGAGGAAGTTATTGAAATAACTCATAATTGCTAGCAGTCGGAAAGTTTCATAAATACATTCTGAAAAGTTGAAGTCAAGATGAACTGACATCATTTGATTATGGTCAACTTATTGGCATCTCCACATGCGAAGACTGTCTGAAGAAATAAATCACCATACCCAACCCTAGCCTCTCACTCCAACTTTAACTCTGGTCTCAGGACTGGATTAAAACTACTCTACAACTGTGCTGTCATTTGTTAATTGACACCAGAAAGAAAAACCGCTTATGAGAGATCAGTAATGTGCAGCAAATATAGAGTTATGGATAAAACACACCCCGAGGAAAATCTGCCTTGTCATATCATCAGCCTCGATGACATAATCGTGTCATCTCCTGATCACCGCTATGCAATTATTTTGGCCACACTTTTGTCCACTAGCATCCAGGGCTTAAAAGAAGAAAGTTAAGTCGTCTACGTTACAAAGATGCTGATAGCAGAGGCCATTGCTGATATGCCCATATTCCTCTGAAATATGATTATAGAGTATATCCTGGACGTGAAAGGTACAACGCTTCTGTAGGATATACAATCTGCGTCTGTGCGAAAAAAGAGTGTTGTTTATTAGTCCCTAGAATGTGGTGGACTGACAAGAAATTACAGAAAAGAGTTCTGATGCTAGCGAGGTGCACTTGGTGCGAGTGGAAATGTAACAGATGTGGAAACTTTCCTTTTGCCTATTTTATTTCATATGATAAGCAGCATAAATAGATAAAAATGAAGGATAATATAACCCAAAAGTATAACATAGCTCAAACCATGTCAGTGGGGATGGAGGCTGCATACACCCGGACCTCCCAAAGACCATCGGTTTTCCTCATCAGATCGCCAACATATGATGAAACCACCAGAGACTAATTCCCAGGCGACAAGGCAGCATTTTGTGAGAGGCTAGCGCGTCAAGTCAGCCCACCGCTGACTGCGGAAGGCCAGCTGAGCACTTGTCTTCGTATCCCGCTAAATATCGCTACCCGACATCGGCACAAAGTTCAAGGAACTGTTTGTCTTCATCCTTTATATGGCTTCATATAGCAGACAGAATTTTGAAAAGTTGTTAGTCCCATGTCTCATGCTTATGAATGTAAACGAATGTCATGGTTTCCCACGAAAAGAAAATTGGATTAGTTTCAATATTTCATTTTAATTCAACACGTGCGCCTACAGTTACAACATAGTTGCTGATATTGATGATCAAAGAAACCTGACAAAAGGCAAAGTTATTCAAATGAATGAACATAAATGATTTATATTATCAAGTCATACCTTCAGTACACTGACTGTCTGCAACAGGTCGTGCTTGTCAGCCAGGAGACGTTCTGCTTCCTGTTGGGCAGCGTGAGCGCATTGACGAAGAACCGACGCCTCCTCCAGTTTACTGGGAGAATGAATAGAGAAAACAGATTTATTTATTGAAGTGAAAATTTGCGTTTAACGTTTACGCTCCTGGGAGGTTGGGATAAAAGAGAGGCAGAGCGAGAGGGAATTCGTGGCGCTGGAAAGCATGCGGGCAATCAGTTGTGACTTGTAAGTATTTAATTTAATCTAAAACAAAGACTAAAAATTCCTTAAAAATAAATTTCTGCCCCTTCCTGTTTTCATTCCAACATTACGAAGTCTCACTTTTTGCGCGCGGACGGACTCAATTAATTTTCTTATTTACAAAAATATGGAACATTATCTAATTAACGTCAATGGTCCATTATAACTTATACATCCTTATATGAGTGAAAAAACTGAAGGCTCCGTGTGTGGTTTGTGGGACTGGTCTATAAGTAAAAAGTAACAAATTCCTTGGTTATGTTATTGATTTGTATAATATTTCTGTATGCACCAACTCACGCTCTCAGTTCCCTGTTGTCTTCTGCTATCCTGCTGAGCGTCGCCAAGCGTTTCTTGAGCTCCTCGTTCTCGTCGTTCAGTCTTTGTATTTCATCCGCGATGGATGCTTGTGGGGAGCTCGTCCCCGGGGACGGTTCATCGACAGTGGGCGGTCCCAGGTGCACCACCCCCGAGCAATCCCGGGTCAGTTTGATAGTGGACAGATTGAGGTCTAAAGGCTGAGGAGGCGGCGATGAAATGGATCGGGTCGGCCTGTCCTCTATGAGATGCAGTTTTAAATTCTCTATTAGAACCTGCAATAAAGAGAATAACATGTTACAAAAATTGGAAAACAAATTATAGAATGAAAAGTTCATTGACACCAGCAAATTTCGAATATTATATACGTTAGTTTGCTGGAGGTTGCAGGTCCAATTCTGCTAGTATTCATTCAAAAATGCTTTTATGTTAAAACAACGATATTGATATAGATTTAGACATTTGCTTTACATATATCATGTAATGTAATTTATACTCAATATAATCACCTCTAGAGGCATCGGAGGTGCGATGACCTCGTCTTCTATGAACTCTGAGAGGGCGAGAGCTGTGCTCATACCGAGAGACAAGTTCAAACATCGTATTTGACCCTCTAGCAACTCTGACGATCTAGCTAGCACTCCGGGCGTTCTCTGCTAGAATATAACACATATATTATACAATATTCACGTTGTAGTACTTGTATTAAAAGTGAATGTCTCAAACGCTAATTAGAAGAAGTTTTTGTTTGTCTTTTAGTAGCGCTCTCTGGCCTTTGAATACAGGAGGAAATCCATTAATAATATATATATATATATTACTTGTATGTTTTTATTTTACTAAAAATATATATTTCATATCATCTGATAGTAGTATAGCACACCTTCTCCTCTTCAGTCCGCGGCAGTTCAGTCCTAATCAGCCTGAGGGTAACCTTGGGTGCGTCACCAGTCTTCTCCCCCTCGTCCGGATCCGACCAAGCGCGCGCCCTCATAGAGAACTTATTCTGTACACATAGATGTACACGGTCTATACACGGCTGTACAAACCATTCTACACACGTTTGTAGGTGTGTATATTAGTGTATAGTGTTTTTTTCATGCACATGCTGTTTTTATTTTTATATTTTTACTAAAAATGTCTATGTAAATTACATAAATATTGAACGACTGTTGTTGGTATTCGGAAGGTTTGTTTGTGTCTCATTACATAAAAACTAACTACTTAAGCTTTACATATTTACCAAATTTATTATTAATTACAGCAATTATTTGTATATAAGCTCAAAATTCAAAAGTAATACCTAAAACACTTACGGTATATTACATGTGTACATATAACTTTACATTAGCGTTCAGAAAATTAAATAAAATACAATTAGATGAGATGATATTAAACCATGCAGTTTGTATTAAAATATTTACTGAGCAATGATTATAATTTTATAGCAAGCAACCTTTTTGGATGAAACAAAACTTATCATTAGAAGTTGTTGCCTTCATATAGATACATGCTTATTTTATAGCTTCAAATAAATTTTAAGCCTAGGTTATTGCGTTCTCAGATACATATAAAACGTGTTTTACATATAGTTATTAATAAATAATATCATATATATAATATGGAGAGCGCAGTAACCGTCCGTCATCCATACACACAGACAAACCCCCTTGGCTACGACACACCTCTACATCTAATAGTTTCAACAAACGTTACACTACTGTGTACTATCTTTATCAGTGAATACCTTGAGTCGGATCTGTCGCGCGATAGCCGAGCGGGCGGGAGTTGCCATAGAGAGAGAAAAAAAATACACATAGACGACATAGTTAGAGAGGGATGCAGCATTTGTAGTTTATATATAGGACGGGTGACGTCATGCATGGCCCCTACCATAGAACATTATTGAATAAAACATGCTACGGGATTCAAATAAAGTGACCGGTGGTAGGGGTGACGCGTGGTATGCGAAGGGGACGTATGATAGATGATAGTACAGTGTTCATGCTCGTACCTGGAACTCGTCCCAGGGTATGGCGGCGCACTCGTCCAGTTTTACATCATCGGCCGCTAGTCTCATGCTGGTGCTGCCGGCGTTACTCTGCTGCACCACGTGGATGCCGTTCAAACGAATCGTGCATGTAGATATCTGATGATATAAAGGATATGTAGTTATCTTCTTATATACAAAAGGAAATTAGTTATCTTCAAAGTAAATGTAACCCGACTAGAAATTCAATATATATATTTTTAAGAAGTTTGTTTAAATTCAATGTGGTTTTTAATAAAAAGTATTACTAATATTTTTAAAGGTATACACAAATTTTCTAGCAATTTATTAATATTTAGATACCCTACAATCAATCAATCAATTCTAACATTGAAAAATAATTTCCATACAAAGTTAAAATCTTGAAATCTAAATGAAAATAACACAGGATTTGGGGATATCTGATGACTGATCTTGTCTTATGTCGACTGATTTTGTCTTAAGATCTTACGAATTATTTATATATAGGAAATAATTAAGATATAATGATAGTATTAGCTAAGAGGCTCTGACGACATCTTACAACGTCTCGTCGTTTACAGGAGCTGGTGATGGAGTGGTCGCTCGGTGATGAGGATCGTTCCAACACCTCCGCAGCCACCTCCACGCCGCTCGACAGACGACCGTGTTCAAACTCCCTGGAAGCATTACGGTCACAACATATTATTAATTCATCACTCCTATTGAGTGAACAATGACTGTGACGTCATACGTCACGTCTTCTCCGACTGACCTGAAAGCCACGTCCGCGTCGTCCGGAGACTCGGCCGCGAGTCCTACCACCACGTACCGGTCGCTGTCGGAGCTGGCGGTGGAGGCGGCGTCGCTGCGGCCGTCGTCCCGGGTCAGGGCGCTGTCTATGGAGCTCACCAGCGAGGTCAGGCCGCGGCGCATGGACGTGAACCCTGCAACACAGACACTTAAGAATTATGACGGAGTTCCAAGAATAGATATGGTCAAACTTTAATAAGGCTTTCATAAATAAACCTTGATGGTATCAGAAAATAGGGCCTATGTATACCATATTTAAAACTTGAGTAATATTATATGTATATAAGAAATGTGTGATTCATCTAATTTTCTTACGATTCGTTTTGCGATTGAAATACGAAGTAAGGCTGCGTTATATTAAATGTAGTGTAACAAAAACATCGAGGAGCTGTTTTGACTAATGGGTGGGTTGGCGGCGGGCGAGATATGGGCTGGTGTGATGTATTGTGGAGGGGAGAGGAGTGGGGAGGAGAGATTATTTAAAGAGCTTGTTTAATTGTAATTACGTATCCATTGTTTTGTGAAAATTGGAAATAAACAAGTGATTTACCAAGAAGTCGTACTGTTTTAATACTGTCTTAACAAAGTTTATTGTTTGTTGTTTTGTAATTAAAGTAATAGTAGTTTAACTAAGACTTCTCAATGGGACCTTTTATTACATATATAATCTTACGTATTTTGATAATCAACTAACATAACGTTGCACGGATATGTTAAATCTCTTTTGTGGAGAATACTTGATGTATGCAATGTTTATGTACACTATACAAACTTTATTTCTCTTGTTTTCATACCTCCAAAACTCAACCCGGGGCTGGATGGAGGAATCTCTTCAGCGGGTAGGGGCTGGCTACAGAACACCTCCACCGACGCCTGCGTCGCCAAAACACCGCTATCACGATCCAACAAAGATGGAGCCATTGTAGCCTCTGAACCTGGAATTATTTTTACAAATTTTTAAAGGTCGTTATAAAAACTATAATAATGTATTTTTGAATTAATTTATATTTCATTCTTTGTGAACAGAAGGACAAGGACAAGTTATTTGCAAAAATACTATGAGAACAAGCAAATTTCCGTCACATCACGATCTGGAAAATGGGGTTAAAAAATATGATTCATATTTTTTAAAATACATATAGATGGAGCCATCGGCGCTTCTGAACCTGCAATGATATTGAAGATACAGCGTCTGGCTATGGGAGACTATTACTAGAATTAATCAATTGTATATACGCACCTAGTTTCATATCGTTAAGACTGGAGGAGTCTAGAGGAACACTATCCAGATCTCTAGAAGACTCTTGTCCAGGACAATTAGTAGGAAGAACAAGCGTCAACTCCACCGCCGGCACTACTAGACCAACCACTATAGTTCTGGGCAGGAAAATTTATATCACATTACTTAGAATCTTAAATAAATCAATGATACCTTAAATAACCAATAAAGATAAGTTTTTGGCAGCCAAAACTACGGGCGCAACGAAAGTTGATGGAATAAATTTTAAAGATTTTTTTAGACCAGACAAATTCATGTCGTTCATCAATCCGGCGGGAATCATAGTCGAACAATAGTGCTAACATTACACTTATTTTATTTTTTATACCAAGTCACTAACCCCTGGTCATCTTCCAGGCGGCTTGCCTGGTGCGCCATCCAGGTGGTCAGCTCACTGATCCGTTCCAGCTGACGCATTAAGAACAGCAGCTGGTAGTGGTGCAGCTGCAGACCACTGAGGCCAGATGTACGAGCTATCACCCAGATACGAGAAAAGCCTTCCTCCTGGTAAATCTACAAAAAAGATACATAAAAAATCTTGATAAACTACATACAGATTTCATTTTATAAAACATCAATAAAAGAACAAATTATTATTATTATTTAAATCCCCCGCTACTAGAGCAAATGTTAAAAAGTCACAACATAACAATAATGGAATACTCTTAACAAATTCATAGATTCATTACACAATCAAACAATTAGTTTTAAAGGGCCAAAAAGCCTGATTTTTTTTCAGGCAAATATTACAACATTTCTCTTTATGGCATGTAGCTATAGCATCAATTAGTACACACATACCCACGCAGTCAGCGGTGTAGCATCCAACAATGGCGAGGGTTTATAATTGGTGGCTCTGGCGCCACAGAAATCCGCCCACAGAGGTTCCACTCTCGCACACCAGATAGATCTGTTCTCCCGCCACAACAGCTCAGGGCTTATGGCTGTACCGCGGTCGATATCGTCCAAGTCTATTAAAAAAAATAGTAAATTAAAAAATAACTCAATTTACGACTACATTGGGCTTATTGGCATTTTATGGAGTAATTTGAAGCCTAAAATACCTGAAATAAATTTAAAGCGCTAATGTTCTCACATCGGGATGTTAACCAAACATAGTTTTCAATCACCGCAAGGAAACTGGCTTACGGAGAAAAAAGGCATCGAATATGTTAACCGGCGGACAGCGACATCTATCGTCTGAATCCTGTGAGTATATACTGAATACACGTGACCGCGGCCGCGTAGACGAAACAATGAAGTGACAATTTATATCCTATAATCTACAGTAATATATTGAAAAGTTACATCAAAACATGTTACCTTAACCTTATATATGTTTAAATAAAACTAAATTTCTCGGATGCTATTACACGTTTTTTTAATAGACTTCAAAAAGGAGATTTAATTTTTTTAAGGAGTCAAATACGCGTGTCTGAAAACCTTACATTTTTTAAAATGAGAAAACAGGAAAATTTGGGCTATCATTAAATTTTGTTATGTAACATGTGGATATTTCACTTTAGTTATATTCAAAAGTTCCAAAGATTATTATCAAAGTACTAACGTTCTGCGTGTAGCACGAAGTTCTCGTGAACCGGGTCTATGTCTTGGGCGGAGGTTGGGAACTTTCCCTTCGGGGGCGCACGCTCGCGTACAGCTGTTATAATGCACGCCAGATCAGCCCGGGTCCCCGCAGTATCTGTAATATGAGAAGTTCATATGGACTTAATACGTCATAAATGAAGCCTTTTCCCTTAAACCTATTACGATAGAAACTACCAAAATAAACATTTCATAAATAAACATGTCTATAATATGGATATTGTTGTATTTGTTTCTATTTCTAATTACATAATGTTATTGGGTCTATTTGTTATGACCATTCATCGAAACAAAACATTCAGTTTCTAATGTTGCCTTATAGATGGCGCCACGTGGTGATTAGACCACGTTTTTCTCACCGATCCTATATATTTCTTGTTATTTCCTTCGTTCCATTTAATATTAATGTTCAATAACAAATGATATAATGATAATATTATTTTAACTTTAAATCATCCTAAATCACTCACTAGCTCTGGGTGACTCCCTTATGTTGGTGATGGTAGCCCTGGCGGTACATATCTGCAGTTCCTTGGGCCGGTCTCTCTGCTGAGACACGTGCTCGGGACCAGCCTCCAAAACTATCTGAGATATACATTTTATTATTTTTACCATACACTAACTTCAGTGTGAAGCTTCATCATGCAATAATTTCCCAAAACCTGTTTTTATTGGACTCTATTTTTGTATAACATCTGCTCGATCGATTTTAGCTGAGAATTTTTTAACCAATATTCATGTTGTCGTTGATATAAAATTACGTAACAAGAGGTCAGTGAGGTCTAAATACTGTTCTTGAACCTAGCCACCGGTTTCACAGAAAATGTATACGTATATATACACACACACATATATATGTGTGTATTTATTTTAGAAATATTTTAAATGAACAAAAAATAAGTGCTTTAATAAAACTGTAGATTACATACGTATCTTTCCACCAGAGTCTGAGCTTGCTATACGACTTACATCACACAGTCACATCCTCCTCACCTTGGGCATAATGGCCTCGGCCCGCACGTCCATATATGAGGATGAATCGTCTTCGGTGTGCACGACGGCCGCACCCACGTGGGGAAGGAAGGCAGTCAACCACAGCAGACTCGTCACGTCCACCGATACACGAACAGGACTCAGCTGCACGTACAGCTTCGGGGCTGGCACTGATGGTACGAGAAGTAATAAATTATGTAAACTTCCTTATCACATACTAATAACTAATGCAATGAGTTATACTCCAATTATTAATACAGATATCGTATATGATTAAAATTTTATTTTTTCGATGCATTTTCTTAATATATCTAGCTTAATTTACTGTCAAATTACTATTGTACTATAGATTTAGTATAATTAATTTTACTTGCAATTTCTAACTGAATATATTTTAGAGCGAAAATATATACATTAGTAATACATTACCAGGGAAGCAGATGTCCCCTGGATAGTAGAAGAATGTCAGCTCGGCGTGAAGGAGACCGGCGTCACCTGGCAGGGTGGCCTTCTCAGCGCTCACCAACGGTCTGGGGGCTTCACGAGACTTGGACCCTGTAGACACCTGGGGAAGATGACGCAAGTCAGATTCAAGGTCACAATACGCTATATTGTTTGGTATTCATATCAGATTCATTACTCTCAGTCCAAATAGAAAGTAAAGAAATCTATTGAGTTCTTAATAATATACTAAATAAACTCAATAGCCACACTCCTTAAGATAATGATGAGTGTCTGACTTGATCTTTGATGAAGATATAATATGAAAGTGTTTGTTACTTACAAGGGTTGCAACAATTAGAGTTTTGCTTGTAGTTTGTGTATTTTTTATATTTATTTGACAAAAAAAATGTGAAAAATAGATGTAAACTAAATTTTGCATGAAAATTATTAAAAATATTTGCATATTTTAAATACATTATTATGTAATAGCAACGCAAAAATAAGCTTTTAAAATTATGACATATATATGCAAATATTGGAAATACAGCACTTTATGGAACCCGAAATTGGTTTATATATATATCATAAGTCCAATATCTTGGTGTGTCCAAGTACATTGAGATCTGTTCATATTGAACTACTAAAGTTGAAGAAATACCTATGTATGTATACATTTCCATTCATACCTTATAAACAGTGAAGTCCTCTATCCTCAACACGAGACAGGTCGTCATGAGTCTGCCCAACTGTTGCAGAATCCGTGTCCTCGTTGGAGACACTGACAGAAAAAAATATATATATATATATA
>DVQP01001642.1:0-14781 GCA_018231745.1 Danaus eresimus
GGAGGTGTCTGTGTTGGAGACCGCTGCAAGTGCGACAACTTCAAGAATGAATGTAGGTTGTTTAATATTATTTTAAAATTAAAAGGTGTCTTTTGTTGTATCCAACCACAATAGAAATGAAGACTTTTTCGGGTCGTAGAGATTCAACGAAAATTTCTGGCAGTTTTTCGATTGAAGTAAGCAAAATCTACTTTTCAATAATGTGTAACTATTACTGGTCAAAATATCAATTTAAATTTGCATTTTAGAGTAAGTTATATTTAATAAATACATAAATTTACATAATAATAATAATGCCTTTAATTCCCGAATTAAAAGCAATAAAACATTGTAAATACACATTATACACACTTATTTACAGAATGTCTCTTAACTCGGTATGCCTTACGGCAAAGGCCTCCCCCAGCTATCGCCACTGTTTTCTTTCTAGCGCTACCCGTAACCAAATTTAGATAATAAGCCGCTAATTATTACTGACAACACCATTAATGAAATCACTTTTTAAAACACCACTATCTTAAAGCACTTGCACGTTATCAGTGCATATAAAAACATCGTGGTCTGCCAGTGAGAGCTGTTGGTGACACGTTTTCGAACTACTTTTCCACCTGGAGGCTTTCAATTTGGACCTAATCTATAGCTGACCATAATGCAAATGTGTATAAAGATAAAAATAAACTTAATGATAACGTTACTTTTTATTATACTTTAAGAGTCATAACTTCAAAGTGAAGTATTCCAATGTTCGTACTACTATTATTAACCTTTCATATTTACTATGAAGCTATTTGAATAAATTGATTTTTTTCATATTATAGTGAACCTCCAAAATATCAACGAACTAGACAGCTGCAACTATCAGGCCTGTGACCAATTGTGTCGTCGCCTGGGATTCCCGGGAGGTGTCTGTGTTGGAGACCGCTGCAAATGCGACAACTTCAAGAATGAATGTAAGATTTATAGTATTGTAAAATTAAAAAGGGGCATTTCTTAGTGGAATCCAAATTCAATCTTGTGTTAGCATCATTAATATAACTTTATATTATTTATTTATAACTTATACAAGTAAAACATATTTTTTTTTCAGTAACTTCCCATCTCATTAATACAAAACCGGTTGACTTTAATGAAGCGTCTGAAAACAATAAGGAGAATAAAAAGGAATGCAGTAATAGTGCATGTGAAGTCAATTGTCAGAATCTTGGACTACCCGGAGGATATTGCTTTGATGGACAGTGCATCTGTGATAAGAATAGTACGCTAAGTTTTTTGTATGGATACATCAATAGAAATACTTTAAGGTTAAAGATGTCAAAGTACAATTTCTGAGAGTGGAATGTTTTCAAAGAATTCCTTATATTAAGAGAAATAAGGAAGCTACATACAAATAAAACTAGGTCTTAATTCCTAAGTCCTGCTTTAACTTGGTCTTAATAAATCCATTGTTCCAATTTTTTTACACGAGTTCCTATTTCCAGGCAAGGTCAGATCTTTGCGAACTTGCGATGTGGTTGCCTGCAATGACATGTGTCACCGAATGAACTACATAGGAGGGATGTGCAGACAGGGCTCCTGTCATTGTTATTAATAAAACCTTACATTGATTTCTGTATGCAACATTTGACAAATATTTTTTCATCTTCTATATCAACAATAAACTATCCTAACATTGCGTATAGACTTTTTATTTATGAAAATATGATGCCTAATTATTATATATTAAATACGCAAGACCTTTGGGGATATAAAACACATTACAAAGTAAGAGACTCTGAATGACCATGAGGAAAACTGACTTCGTTCAATATTAACAGGGATCGTTCGGTGAAAATCACCCTGAGTCGACCGACAGTGTAATTTTCTATTTACGACCAATAAAGTCTTTCATTTCTCGGCACTTGCTATTGGAAAAGCTATCCTGCTTTAACTGTCTGATGGTAGCTAGTTTCAAAAGTGCACAACATGTGTAGTAATTTGAATCTCCTGGACAGGGGTTTAAAAAGAATTTCTATTTATGAATCAATAAATTCCCTATCAAACTTAACTTTATTCATCATGGTCTGATTCACATATATATACCAAATTAAATTTAACTTAACTAAATCATGAAACTATTTTATGTGCGTCTATTTCAAACGCGTACGTGACTCTTATTAATTTGGACAAGTTTTAATTAGCGGCCGGATTTCAAACCTACTTAGAACTAAGTTAATTAACTCCGAAGAACTAATCTTCGCGGTGGAACAAAAGCAGAATTATTATAATCTACAAATGTACAGCGTTTTAATATAACTCGTAGATTAAGGTATCCAACATTTTGTACACTATAATTCTGTATGTACATAAAAATTTATAACCTTGCTTCAATCATGTTAATTTTGTTCTTCTTAATAGACTCTTCTTTAGAAGTGAAATACAAACGTTATGTACGCCGCACATAGAAAATGACACACAGTGCCTCTAAAACCGGATTAAAATATAAACCATTTATACGAATTTTATATAAAAAAAATTTAAATCCCGAACCAAAAGTGTTTTATGAGTGGAAATTGTTGGGTTTTATAATTGGAAATGTTTGGGAGACAAATATTGAATACGGATTAATTATTACTAAACAAGACTTTGTAAATAACATTTTTAATATTATCATATTGATGTAACTATTCTTCTTTATATTTGCCTCGAACATCTCATTAGTTATAAATTTTTCGTCAACACATAAAAGAAACAAAATTATATAGACTCACTTACCATAAGATTGCTCTGTCACACTGCAGACTGCAGGGTTTTAGTGTTTTGTTAGTAAATCTACGCTACGTTGTTACTATCATAGGCAAAGATGCATTAAAATTCTGAATAGTTTCGATTTCAGTTAGACGAGATGAGAAAAGGTAAAGTTTATATAAAAGAAAAAAACGATTTCAAAACATAAGCAAATTTATTTTGATAAAACTACTATATTTCGGATCTACTACGCGATTTTTTATTACTTTAAAACTACATAACGTCGGGATTATGTAGTTTTAAAGTAATAAAAAGACGTTTAGTAATACCAAAATACATTAGTTTTATTTAAATGACTCGCGAAAATCTTAGATCTCATTAAATTTATTTTGTGTTGACAAGATGAAAATTTATACTTTCAATAGTTCATTTTATAAAAATGAAAAGTCGATCTACACGACGTCACATTAATTACACTAAGGATTAAGTAAAATTTATTTAAGAGACAACACAATTACCTACTTATCGAAATCCAATTAATTACTTTCGACAAGTTACCTCATTCAATTAATAAAAGAATCGCTACTGAGTTCGACAGTTTGGCAGTTGTCGGAGACTGTAATGATTGGTCTCGAGAAATTTTAGTCCGCCTTATTGATCTACCAAGTTTCCCGAATTATCTGAAGTCCTTTTAATCAGTAACCAATACAATATGACAATTCCAAGAAATTATATTATGAGTTAAGTGTTATTTTGGAACACACACGTTTAATAAACATGATTATACATTAAACTACTCTCACTTGTTATGTTTCACTTTATAAAATCAAAATTGAACGTATTATGTCACGTTATCATATCTGAACGTAATTATATCTGGTTTCAATAAAAATTTATTAGTATAACTGATTGTTTGGTGTCGTTTCCTATGTGTTATTTTTATAAGAAATTTCTCTATTCCTAGGAATGTTAAATAAATATGTTTTAAACACTTATACTATGTTAATCCTCGTTAAATTAACGTAATATGAAAACGTATTATATTCATTAAATGTTCTATTACAAGTATATAAAATCTAATACATTTATATGGTCAGAAGACAAACGTTGATTTCATTAATAATATTCTAAGCTTTGGAGATATCAATAACACAAAAAATATTTATAATTTTCGTGTAATCTCATTATACAATTTGTATTTATAGCCTTCGTTTCTATACATATAAATTTTTGTTCGTTATTATTAATTAATTTTTCTTATTATTTTAACTAGAATCCAATATATTATTATTAGTTCAGATACACAGTAATACCTCAACTCAAAGCTAATATAAAAACGTGGAAAATCATATTTGTGTTAAAATTTTCAATTACATGTAGACATAACTTTAGTTTCAGCTTACATATTTATAAATTTATTCAAAATATAGGTAACAAATTAGCAGACTAACTTCTCTTAGACCTCTAACGTAGCAAGTGAGATCGATTTTTATATCCATTTTATCCTCCAAACTTTTTAAGTTATTACTAGATAAACTTCTGACTATAAATCTCTTATCACATTCTTGAATATTCAAATGTAATATATCTTAATTTAACCGTGAATAAAATAAGTGATATTGATATAAAAACTTTGAGACTGGGATCGTGTTTTATGTGTGGATCACATTACATATATATACATATATATTAGTAAATTTTATATTTACTTTTTAAAATAACCTCGTAAACCGTTTTGTTTTTACTATCCTTGATCCTATTTAACATTACTCTTTTCAGATACACAATTAAATTAATAAAAATTTGGTTGAAAATTATATGTAGGGATTGTCTCATAAGTATATTTTGTGGTCTTTGGTATTTGAAATTATCTACTTAATTTATTATGCGGTCACTTTCTAAGACTAGTCCATAGATCTTTAAAGAGTGTTATTGTTTTACTCTTTCCATTCAATCATTCTGTCTCTGTTTGTTGACGACGCACTACGTTTTTATAATAAATTTTATGGATTACGACAAATATGCTAGAAGGTTGAGACTTTATTGGTAACGAAAGTTAAAAGCAGTCGTGGCAGCGAGGAAAATATAAAAAGTTTAAAAGACAACTAATGAGCGGTGTTTTATTCTTTTCAAAAGGGTAAATGTCCTACATGAAGATCGTTAGCGCTCAGATCCTCCAACTGTGTATGATTTAAAAGTAACAAGGGAAGCAGTAAAAAAAATCTGGTATAAATTATTAGAATCCTTTTGAATTGCCTCTAACTTTTTCTTGGGTTGCATCGGTTAGGATTTATAAAAGTTGTCCGATAGTGCCCACATGAATGCACCAAGATTTGAGTGAAACGTCGACTAGACGCGTATTAACAGTTTATTGCCCTGCCGAAAGATTATCAATATTCTAGAAAAATCTAAGAGCTATTATAAAGTACTCCTTTAATCTTCATTATAAGTTTAGAACAATATATAGGAATTATATCACCTGTAGGAATTTCAATATTTTAATTTAAATGAAATAAAATGATATATAATGGGAACTTTATTTAAAATTAACAAAATTATTTATAGTAGTATTCTCATTGATTTATAAAATTATTGATTTTATAGTGTTTAATTTGATTTTATTATTTTACAACCTGAAAATAACATGTTAGTCCATAGAAAAGTAAACTAAAATCGAATTTTTATTCTTAATATAAGAGTGTTACATGAAGCTTAAAATGGAGTGTTAAGCATTATTAGCTCACAATTTTTAAATATAACTTAACTGTATACGGTATACAGAACATTGAAACCATATAAATGCATGACTCCTTATATATTCTTCTTCTTATATATTTAGAATAGTAAAATGGAGCGAATACTTGCAGATTCTATTCCATTTTTCTTTGAGATGATAATAGACGTGCAAGTAATTTTTAATGAGGGTAGTCTCCAAAAATATTATAATTCTGTTAGCTTTTTTATAAAATTATTTTATAATTTTTTTTCCCCTTCCATCTTTTTGATCCGGAATCTCACCTAATGAAACAACAAATCAAAACAAACACATCGATTCCCAGCGCCGTGTTTTCCTACCCTGCTCGTTCTGATATAGAATGATAGATGTATTTTCTATATGGGTACGACAAAGATATATAGGTGGCAATATTTCCAATCATCGCGATTAGTGGTTAAGTATTTTGTACGAAAATCTGTAAAATATTTTAACTAAGCTGTAACATTCTATCAACATAAGTGCGCTCATTATCTGTTAGTTTTAGTTAAGACATTTTTGTTTAGAGGTTGATAAGCAAGTGAACAACGATCCTGAACTTAGAACAAATAAAGACCTTAAGACTTATGGCAAGTATTCGCGGAGAGATAAATCTAGAAGTTATGTGAAGGTATCTTTCATATTAATTGTTCTAGCGAGTGTCAACAGCTTTGATAACTTTTTACTTTTGACTTGACTGTAGCTGTTAGCCCTAATGGCCTGACAGCGTCGCCGGGAGGGGCTTTGATAACCTTTTGATAACAATGTGCTAAATATTCAGACTTATTATAAACGGGCAAATTTATATTTCGCTTTTTAACCCCCGACGCAATAACGTCGGGGTGTTATAAGTATGACATGTCTGTGTGTATATGCGTCTGTCTCAGGCAACGAAGCTCCCAAACGGATCTTCTGATTTTAATGCGTTTTTTATTTTGTTTGAAAGGTATATCCGTCTAGAGTGTTTTTTGCTATGTTTGATGGAAATCGGTTCAGGTCTTCAAAGTCATTAGGTTGTTTGTTAAGTATGATAGGAATGTTTACGCACAGTTTGCTTGCAAGCATATGTAGGATCTGACATTTCAAATACTAATGACTTATGGAAACGCTGAGCTGGTCTGCTGTTAGGGCTCGAAGATAGTAGACGTAACCCTGAACTGCCTTTAGTAAACCCATCGAGTTTGGGCTCGTTGTATTTGTCTTGACTATCATAAGGTTCTCTTCATGTTCTCTTAATTGGGTCGGGGTTTTTAATAAATTTTAATTTATGTTAGTTATTATGTAACTAGCTAGGTAAGGAAAAATAAAAAAGCCTATAAGAAATTATAGTATTTCATTTAAGGTTACCTAACCAAACTAGTAGTCCGCAGTTATTATTCCAAAGAGTTTATAGCGACATACAATACCACGTACGACATGTCACGAAAAATCGCAATCTATTTTGGTAAACAGAAACCTGATTATCTATGTACATCGTTGTACTTGTCACTTCTGTAATTCGATAAATTCCGAACAAAATGTATTCAAAAATAACCGTGAAATTCAATTCATTATCATTATCCGTAAAATTGTTTTATGCCTCGGAATTTGGTTACGCATCACGGACCTTTATTCCAAGCCCCTTTAGATCGATGATAAACGTACATTTTTCAACAAAATTTATAGCAGATTCGTTAATATTTACGTACATCATTAAGCAATGTAACTAAACGGTTTCGTTTCGATGACCGTTGCTGGTGTTCTCCTCCCAAAAAGGGACGAAATTATATAAACCCAATGTCAGATTTATTTTGATTAATCAAAAGTCCCATTTATTATAATAAATAAATGGTATATACCTTATATATAGTTTAATTAATTAGGGAGGTGTTAAGTTTCAATACGCAAATAAGTGATATGGAAAGAAACCAGAGCTCGCAACACAAAGATCAAGGGCTCTTCCTTTGATCAAACTTCAAGTATCGTCTCTAAAAACACAATGGCGATGATTTAATATTGAAAACCTTTAATTAAAATTCTAGTCAACACTTATTAAAAAAATTCATTTTTTTTCTTTAATGAATAACACCAAACCAGACGATAATTTAATTGAATCTTCCTTAGAGAGTCTCCCGAAATTAATTTGCGAGAGTTGGATCTTTTGTTATAACTTCCACCTACTTAAAAAATTCTACTTTAAAATTATTGTATTGAATAAAATTATTTTATTGTTTCGTCATACGATATCCTAAGTGTAAGGTATTAATAATTTTTAAATCAAATTCAGACGAGAACAAAACGGGCCATAATAAAATTGTTTGTCTAAATATGTGAACACTAAAGTAAATACATGTATTGAAAATCCGTTCATAATGTTCACACAGTACATATAATAAATAACCCACTCGCTTTTACAAACGGCATTTATGATTCCTCACACTTGTAATTAATTATTTAATGTTTTGGTAATTAAGAGTTTATTCACACGAATACTGCTCCGATTTTGGACTAATGTTTATGGACTTATAAAATTTTTCATATTTATTTCATTGTGTAATATGAAACAGAAAAATTATAAATAATAATTTGAGGCAATAAAAGTTTAGAACAAAAGAGGAATACAAATTCTTGATTTGAAAATACTTGGCCGATTGTTAAGTAATTAGAAAGTTGTTTTTTTTTTTTCATTAAAATTTAGAAACACGTTTACAATAATAGACGGATTCAAACATATGTTTAATAAAATGTATTAACATTAAGTATCGAACCATAAACAGAAAAAAATATTAAACCAAAAATTTCATTTCAAATAGCTATTATTAATTTCCGCACAAGGATTCATTATAAGCATAAAATAATCCCGGCTTTAGAAATATTTCAGGTAAATAATTATATCGTCTGTTTCTATATATTACTCTCGCAGCGCAATTAACGCGCGAAATAATTAATTTACTGTGACGCGAAGCTGCGCTGCGCCAGATGAGTTTAACCAGGGCTAGCAAAACAATGCTGACGTCAGAAGATATACTTGATAATCAATTAAGAAAACACAGCATAAAGACCTTAAAACGAACTTTAATCTCATCATTTGAAATTTATTAAGAAAATTAAACGATGTGAACATTTGTATCGGATATCATTTGGCTAAATAAGCATTGCATTAAATAAATATCACTTTTAAGTTTACTTATCTTTCATAAAAAAGTTGTTAAAAATGGCAACCCTAACGTCAACCTAAAATCTAGACTGACATGCTTATAACGTTGGCATTTAATGGCCCTTGATATATTTTCATCGCATACCTTATTTATGAGTTTCAGTAATTACGGTAACTTTTTTTAACAGCATCGGAAATGTTTAGGAGTAAATTTCGCTTTGACATCCATCAAAACGTTCATATAGCAAATTAATTAACAGATACCAATTAGTATAAAAACATATTTATTGTATGAATTAAAAGAGCTGCTCACATAATTATATTTGTATATTAAAAAAATAACGCAGACAAAGGATCGCATAATCTCCGTGGACCAAAGATCTTGTAGCTATAGCCTACAGACTAATCACACCTCACTGTTGCATACCATATTATATATTTTAAAACAAATGCCGCGCTAAATTATTTTGAATTTGAAATTTAATTACTTGTGTCTCAAGAATCAAAATGTTCTCGAGCTAGATAAATTAAAATATACATTTTAATCAAAACGCTCAGTGTTTAAGATAATTTGATTATTTGCAAGAGCATTTTCAATTAAACAAGTGAACTTATCTATAACCTGTCATCCCAGAGGACAACCCCGCATTGTTGACTGTTATAACCGCATTTCGTAGTTTCCTATCCTAACTAATCCGTGCCGTGACAAATTTACTACCACTAGTACGTTTACTGTCTACCCCATTTGTCTCTTGTTTACGAGCCATATGCTTCCAAAATGGATAAAGATAAAATATACCATAAAATATATTTTTATACGTATCTCTAACATCACTTTTCGGTGATATGTCAATGTTTTGTTTGAACGTTTATAGCTATACTATATTTCATAAATACATATATATAGGTATAAATTATATAATGACTAAATAAAATCGATTGTATTATCGTTTGAGTGGAATAATAACCGCAACAGAGCTTTGAAAATCGTTCATTGGTATCTGTAAAGGAGTCATAATCAAAGACAAGTAAAAATCGAAGGCATCGGGAAGCTTCGTGATGTGCCATACCACTTGAACGAGCGCCAATGTACGTAATATAGAAATACCAACGCCGCGGTATTCACTACCTCTGTGCTAATATCCTTAATTACTTCGTTGCCTTACTTGGGACGTGACTCTGATTCTACTTATATACTAAATCGCCTCTTTGAATTTGAGATAACGTGTTCATCTCGATATACCAAATAGTGTAAATGTCTTTTAGTCACAACGTAGCTTACGTATTCCGCATTAACAAGAAACATAACAATATTAAATGAAATCAATTGAGGGATTACATCATATTACCGAATAAACGATTCTCAATACTTCCTTTTATTTATCTTATTTGAAGCGCGTTAACAACCCTTCCGACTAAATCACTTCAAATAAATCCACTTCATCAATCTTTCGCCGCTACATTAATTTAATGTAATGGAAAACAAATATTCAGGGACACTCAGGGTTTGACTACCGAGAAAGGACAACTAACGCTGAAAACAAAAGAAATAGCTAGGTACGGTTTTTTTCATCTTATGTTTCAACATTTAAATCTTTAATATCGTAATAAAAAGACATATTTTTTGTTATATTCGAAAAATAAATTTAAAGTTTCACACATGTAAGAGACAATATTAATTGGTGAATTAAATATTTAATTTTTATAAAGTGCATTTGCTAAAAAACATAGCAAAAACTCTGTTTTCTTATAAAAATAATGGAATTCTGTATCAAAAGTCTCATTAATATTATTATAATTGTGTTGTGTTGTGTGTATTGTGGTCGGTCTTATGTGTACTCGTATTACCAGTAAGCGAAATTGATTTCCAACGACCCATCGACCCTATTCTAAGGATTTCGAATCAGTTTTGAGAAGTTTAATTGTGCCCACTAATCAATATTTTACAACTTGTATTGATTGAGTGAAATTGTTTTATAATTTGATTGATTAACATTCAAACTTCATGCGTTATGTTATATAAAATTATAAATTAATGTTATAATTTCGAATAACCAGTGATTTATCAAATTAAATTATTTAAAAAAACAAGAATATATTTAGTAACATTAATAACGAGTCCAATTAATGGTTTAATTGATTAAAATTTAAGGGTTTTATAACTTTCAATATATTACGAAAACTTATATATTTTCATTGTAATAATAAAACAAAATTCCAACATCTATTAGCTCCTGCGTCATGTTACTTTTAATTGCTTCAAAACAAATTGTTTAAGTTAGCCCCAAATTTCATTAAAAGCGGTTATAACTTCAATATTCCGTCTAATATATCCCAAAACATACAAAACATTTATTTGTCTAATATAATATGTTTAAGCGTTAGATATTGTTTGAACAGTCATTGAATGTTTTGATTCTTCAAAGTATCCGTTCCGATAATGTTACAAAAAGTGATACATTAAAATTCCATAGACGTTTATTTTGTATGTTTTTCATATTCTATTTATGTGACATAGAACTTTCTAGAATCTTTGACTTTATATTAGTTTCTATGAAAGTATGTAACGTGCTTAATGTTAAATACTTCTCGCATTACTCATTAGCTTACTAGCTTTACGAGCTTAGGGTGACTGCGGTAAATTAAGCCACCTGGGATCTTAGTTATATATTTAGTTGTGAAACTAACCCTACACGTCAACAGCTAGGGTTCATTTACTGTGTCTATTATATTTCAATTAGAACTTGGTTTAATTTGAAAAAAAATGTAATATATTGCGTCTAAGCTATCTCAAAGAATGATTTTAGTCCGTTTCATCTGATGCATTTTTATAATATATGTGTACATTAACAAAAACGAACCGTGTAGAAATTTATATAAAAGAATATAGAAACAAAGAATTAGAATTTCCATTATATTCATCAAATATAATACATATAAAGAGAAATGCAAACATTATAACAAATCCAGAGACGGCGGAGGAAAATCGTATTAAAGTAACATTTAAAGCAAAGTGAATATAAGAGGCAGAACAAAAGAGCTGAGTTCCCGCGCTTCATGCCTGCAGGTGACAACCTCATTAATATAGCACTGTCAATACTCCTCGCTAGTTCTTGTTACTCCGATGTGATGTATTGTACGTGCTCTTTCTTTGTCTCTGTCGACGTTCCATAAATATTTTTTCATACATATTTTATTCATCCCATTACATACTTTAATGACTTCATTATTTTATATTTCGTCATAGCTTTAACGTTGTGTCAGCCGAGTACGTGCTATGTATAAATTAACTTTACAGAAAACATTACTCACTAATGGAAATATTCAGAACTTCTGAAGAATGCTCGCGGATTCACAAATTAAGTCCGGAATGACGAGCTAACTAAACTCTGAACACGGGAATGTTTTCTGAATAAATATTAGATTGGTCATTCATTTTTAATTAACTAAATATTCTGTTTGATTTTTGGTTTTATAAAACTTTAGTCTCCATTGATGAGATTCATTTATATTGTAATTATTATATGACCGCAAAATTTAAATGCCTAATTTGAATTGTTAATATATCACAGACCTACATACGCGTTTTGAATAGTTGTAACGTTCAAATCAAAACGTTAAATAGAATATTCTTTGGCAATTTCATTATCCAAATACAAAAGCTTTTGGAAGTCATAGATGTAGAGCGAAGACAAAATCTTTATTGAATGAGGACAATGTTTAAAATAAATCCTTCGATTTATGCTCATCCGACATTGCAACCGTTATCATTCAACTCGCACCGACCTCCAGGGTAACTACTCTTTCTCCACTAAATATAAACTCAGCTAACAAAAAAGTTGTTCCAATTTACTACACTACACAACTAACTAACTCAACAACATTAAATAATTTGATTACCACTATAAAGAAATATATACATTCGAAAACTTATTAATGTTTATTTAAAAGCAATATACATATAAGTATTTGTATGTATCCAAAACACTCATTTATAAAGTTACGTTCAAATGTATGAAATAAAATAAATAATAGAGAAAAATAAAAATAAAAGCAAACATGAGCTCGCAATATCCTTTAATAGCTGAGAATTTTTCTCTCTAAGCTTAATTTATAAGAGCTGTAACATGTGTCGGGGATTAAAAGTGTAATTTCCGATGACCACGTAGGCACTTCCTCGCTACTGTCAGCTATGATGTATTATCAACTCGGTGTCTTCAACGCCTCAAAATGTAGCACATAATATTCGAGAGAAAGATTAATTACTAGGTATATTGTTATAAAAATGTGACTAAGACAAATTTGACTGAAATAATAAATATTTTTATTACATTTAAACTTTGACGAAGTATGAGTAGTTTGATGAAGTTCATTCAATTTTATGAGAACTATACGAAAACTTTAATGTAAAATAGTGAGTGTGATGAAAATAGAATAGACAATTATAATATTTACATTCCAGACAAGACGAGACCATATGATTAGAGGTATTTTATTGTTGGTTAGATTTTTACGTCACATTGTTACGTCATTTTGTGGCTATAACATGTTGCTAATGTGCGTACATGTTTAATTTGTCTAATTTAATGTTTAATTTGTCTGCTCTGTGAAGGGCAAACCCGCTTTATCTCAAGCAAAGCAAATCGGGTTACATGGCTGAAATATTTGGTCACGTTCGGAACCGACCCACGGATCAGTTGATTCACTCTGTATTATCATTATGAATAAATTCCAAACAGTTATCGGTGTTAAGTGACACATTTAATTTGAATCCTTTGTCGAAATCATAGGATATTATGACCATATATTGTTTTCTACGTAGATATATGGGACATTAGAATAATCAGTGAAATATTCAAAATTTTCTTCTGTCGATTTCAGCTCAGGTAGTTCATTTGTTGAAGGCGGTATTTTTAATGAGAATGCGCTTCCAACGTATTTAATATTTCTGGTAGAATTCCGTCCGTTGAGATGAAAAGTAAAGAGTCCATACGAGCTAAGCCACAGAGCGTATATGTTTATTAATTAAGGAGACATAAAATACGCTAGGAAAAGTGGGTCAATGATTATCGAAATTGTATGTACGGAAGATGAGTTTTAATTAATTAATCAAGAAGCATATAGTTAACATTATACTACACGTCGAGGAAATTAAATTGAAAATCATGTAAGAATTTTTTCGAATAAATTTTTTTCAGAAAACACACAAAATTGATTTGTTACAAAACATCGGTTAATATCTCTTTTATGCGGAAAACGAAGACACTATTTTATACACAGTGCTTTTAAAAGGAAGTAAACTGCGAATATTTTTAAACAGTAAAACAGACTCAAGGGGTGGCGCTAATGGTGGCTTCATAAATAAAGCAATGCCTGCAAATCGAACAAAGCTCTGTCTTGTTTTATAGCAGATATTCAAATGGTTCTCGGGTTAGGAGAATATTCAAATGGGTTCCATCTTTTATATAACGGCAAATATTTTTCATAGAGTTCAAACTTAGATAGGTATATCCTATCAACATTTAAATTATAATAAATAAATGTACACGGACCTTCTAATATAAAAACTAGTACAATTTTATTGATTTAATGCTTTAACAAAATAGAATATTCAGATAAAAAACATATTATATTATTTGTTAAATTAAAACTATATTTATTATCTCAATAACAGAGCAGCTGTTTAAGACGTTATATTTTTGTTTAAATAACGTCCTATTTGATTACATCAGAAAACGTAGTCGTTACACTTGAAGTAAATACTTATAAATCCTGTATGCAACTAAAATAACTTGTAGGGACACAAATAGAACATAGGGCAAATGTTAGTAGGTAATTACACTTTGCCTACGCTTGGCTACGTCCGTATTTCTAGTAATGTCTCTCTAAGGACCGCACACAGATTTCGAATGCTTTATTACAGACTTTGTCTAGCCTAAGCTCAGCTGTATGTACATGTACTTATGTATTTTTAGCTGGCAACATTTTAAAAAGTACATTACATTCGATTCTTAATCTTCGAAGTAATTCCTTAATGGGTTTATAACCGAGGATATTATGAAGATTTAATAAGATCTTAGATTTTCGCGAGACATTTAAATGAAACTCAAAATTTTTTTTCGGATTACTACGCGATTTTTTTTTATTAATTTAAAAACTACATTATCCC
>DVQP01001643.1:0-14778 GCA_018231745.1 Danaus eresimus
TATTACACCACTGGCTGGAAGGAGACTACAGCAAGCCTTGGGGTCTAAATAGCCTTAAAATTGCTGGTGCAGAAGACAAGGGGAAACCACTGCAACTATCTTCCCAAGAAAGTCATCATATATATAGATCACTGATACGTGATACTATGACGATGTCGACGAGTCTGCGAGCATCTTGCGACGACGACGAGCACAAGTTTAATTAAAAAACGTGGTGACTTAAAGGTTTCCCATATAATTATTCAAAACATATTTTAAACTTTAATTAAGTTTTATTCAAATCTTTCGCAAACACTAACTTGCCATCACCACTTCCATTTCTTCTATGTCTGTGACGGGATTTAAATTAATAAAGTATTCTAAATATCATGTGACCACAATAAACGGTTATAGCTGCGCGTGCTTCTAAATATATATATATTTTTTTGGACATGTAAGTACAACATAAACACAAACAAATTCACGATTATTTTTCACCTATCTTCAAACAGAGGAAAAGAGATCTTTAAGCTTAAGAAATTAAACAGGAAACTATATTTTCGCTTTCATTTTTTAGTGAAAAAATGAAAGCGAAAATATAGTTTGTAAAAAAAAAAACATTTTGTAATTCTATTGAGCTTAGAAGCACATTCATTTCATTCAGGGTGGTGTTTGTGACTATAAATTCACATTTGAAGGGAAACTCAATCCATTCATCATTACATGAAAATAAATCTTCAGGAAGTAAATTACCCGTTAGTTAGGAATTAATTTACCAGCGTTACATTTATTTCACCTTTCCACTTAAATCTAGGCTCTTGACAGCTTATTTAAATACAAGATTACATTTTATGATGGAAAATGTTTATTTTATTCATTGATTTAAATCGATTCATTGAAAATTTATTCAGTTAAAAAATTATTTTTATTAACTAATATTTAAATGGAAATTTTCTGTAAATCTTTAGTGTGAGAACAATGAAATATTAAAATATAAGTTACTTACAGAATTATTATGTTCTAAAACAAATAAGTTCCCATTTAGACATGGATAATTTTAAGTAAGAGAATTTATAAAGAGTTAATATTTGTAAATTCGTTATCGAAGCCGGAGCTGGTATTAATTTCATACAAAAATATCGTAGCCCATGGCACGAATCGTTGTTAATCTATAAATCGCATGTTATGCTTTAGTACCGTATTAACTTAAATAACGGTCGGGAAAAAATGTTTTAAATACTAAATGTCCCTAAACATCCTTCTATATAAACATAATGGGGGCTTTCTTAATTTCTTTATTTTTATATTTCATAATAAAGGGAGGGTGATGTGCAAGAACATTTATATCCATAGCCGATTCCCGGTGGACTCCTTCTCAAAAAGATAAATGGAAATTAAGTTTTAAATATTTAAATTTCCAATTTATGAATTGTTAACTTTATTCAAATTTAAATATTGATGGGAGCAATCTAATAATGATGGCAATTATCGAGTAATATAAGAGTTTTTTTTTGTAAGTCAGAATTCCAAAAAAGGCCCTAATAACTACAATTATATTTTCATTCTTCATATGGAATACTTATTATATTATTGAAGTGCGCTATAAGGTAGTAATTGGTTTAATTTCTATAGTGTAGTCGTATATAGGTAAATGATGAATGTCAAAGTGGCGTGCCCTGGGCTCGGTTCCTTTTGTGATTGTAAATAGGGTTGGTAATCGTTGCAAAAAGGAATAAATTTACTGGGGTAAACAAGAATACCTAAAATTTATTTAAAAATATTCTTTCATATAAGCATTTGAATTCCTATTTGTAGTCTTTGTGACTTGTCGACTATAAAAGTGACATATTATACGAAAGATGAATTGTGTTTTATAGACTCTGTATCAAACTTCTGTCTGTACTAGGTAACATTTGAAACAGCAGCAATTTTGCGCGACTTTTTTTATATGGTAGGCGAGTTTGTAAAGATATTGATAAATACGAACTATATATGTTTAAAACGCGGTTTTTTTTTAATAAAAAATCTCGACACGAACATAAAAAATATAATCTACTTTTTATTATTTAAAGAGTTATGTTTTGAAAAGATAAAATAGACAACCATTTTCAAAGTCAACCAAACCATCTCTATAGATATCAATATCAAATAAACGTTCGTATGTCATCATAGGTTTGGAAAAATGTTACAAAGGGACCTTAAAATTAACTCTTGATATATAAGTTAATCGCTTGTTACCCTTGGTAACTTTGATCGAATAAAAATCGAATTAAGGAAATTTCTGATTAAAATTCCGTACATATGATAGTATAATTTCCAATAAAGTCATGTCATAGTTAGATTTATAAATTCATTTGGACCATAAGTCATTCTGATGGTTTAGCATTTTATGTTTGAAGGAAGTATTTCTTGTAATGTTTGCATGCTAAGAAACTATTTATACCTCACATATTTTTCAATTACAGCCTTAACATTATTAAATAATTTGAAATAAAACGAGTGCATGAAACCTTTATAACTATACATTGAATGAATTAACAATCTTCAAAACTGTTTTATAAACATGCATGAGATTTGAAATAACAAACGACACTTTGTTCAGTTTTCAAATTATACCAGAGTTCTTTTAATACATTTTGGTAGGCACCAGTTTGTTAATAATTACAATGCCTTGGTAACGTATGTGAAATGTGTGGAAGATAATTTTGCAAATTATTCTGAACGTTACTCGCGAAACGTCGATGTTATGATTGATAACAAAGAAAAGGTTTATATGCTATACGAATGTTTCAAAATATTCAAGAACTAAATATGTTTTGATAAAATAAGTAATCCTATGAATATAGAAGATAATATTTGTTAACTTTAACTACATCGTTATTTCTAACAAAGTATACATGCATAATGCTTAAATTTCTAGGATTTCCGGAACACTGACAATTTTCCGAGAAACCTAGTACTGCGCAGCTAACACGCTTGAGAGTGATGTACGACAGAACGTTTCAGCCGTTCTATTACCTCGAGAGTTGTACGAGGATAAATTAAAATAATGTGATGCTGATTAAATGCCATATGAATATAATTATACCAGTCTTTCATTCCTTCTTAATTAATTTTAATTATATATTTTTAGTTTTCAATTTATTCGATGTACTTATTTTATATGAAGGCTTTTCATCAACATTTAGCAAAGATATTAACAATATCATTTCAATATTCGGAATATAATTACGTTCTACTTAACCTTAAATTAGGTATATATTTATTACTATTAAAAAAAATAAAATGTATTTAAATGCAATTGGCAGTATAATTTTCTTTATATTATTATCGTTTGTACATAGAAACTATTTTTCTATGAATGAAATGGAAATACATTACATAAAGTAACAACATACATATAATTTAAAAAAAGGGTCCTCCTTTTATTTCGGCTATAAAAGTTACATTTATTTTGCATGTTTCTGTTTACTAAACATTGTCAATACATAGCATTTCACTGTTATGAGCGCTTCAAATCGTAAAATAAAATTTGAAAGCCAGATCTGTGAGGAGCCAACGATTCTCTTAACGGAAACGAATACAATGCTGTAAGAAACTTTTATTTAATGTTTGTAAATATATAAATCAAAGACATTCATACATACTTGCTAATAAAAGTTATTTTATGTCGTACTAGATAGGCGAAGGTCGTATTTAAAGAATCCAATTTCATGTTGATATGTTGAAGGAAATTTTTATAACCGCAGCATCTTTCAAATCTTTCAGAACGTTACTGAAAGACGTAAGTTAAAATTCATATTGAAAGTATCTTGAAATAAGGGAAAACTTTTCTTTTTTTACACTATTTTACGTTTGTCTTCAAACGTTATAGAACAATTGGTTACATTTTCAATTTCATGATTGATTTAAATTCGAGGCAAAACGTAATATATATAATCATGATCCGTAATGACAGCATTTTGTTTTAAGTTACCAAATCAAAGAACTATTTGTCTCTGTACTGGTATGTCACAATCCATATCGTACGTTACCGCTGTAGTAACTTTAAATTTGAAATTATGTGCTATGACACTTAGAAAAATAAACAGAACATTCTCTTAATGGTCCAAGTGAATTTCCTCAGGGTCGTGGAAGCAATAGAAACAGTAGTAATAATCCCTTCTGAATTGTAACTATTAGAAGCTCGTACACTTGAGGCGCCTCTTAGTTATAATCTCTACTTGAATCTGATCTTCTGTTAAAAGACGTTAATTCTTTATCTAAGCCAGTCCATAAGCAATCTTTTGTCTATTGTAACTTACCACCTGCACTGAATGAAATTGATGAGGCCGTACAGAGGATGGGTTTGTACAGCTGCCTTATAATTTTAGCCGAGTACAAGACGCCATAATCTTTATTTTGAGGAGACCTGATGGCAAACTCTCGGGGTCCGGACGGCCCCGCAGTTTCTAAATCGAGATTCCGCGACTATTTCGAGTTTTTCTTTCTTGTTGGGTAACAATGTCGAAAGCTCTTTTACCTTCCATTCTCTATAATTTTTATTTGTCTTATATTATCGGACAACTATACGCATGATGGGTCTCCATCCCTTTGTTGTAGATCTTATTCGCGTAAATCTTATGTCCATCCGGACAAAGCGATACAATTTTTCTTTTCTCATGCGCACAGCGAAAGATTGGAACAGTTTGCCTAATCAGTGTATCCTTCGAGCTACAATTTGGGTGTCTTCAAGAAAAGCGTGAATATTTTACTAGGATTTCATTTTCACCTTCCAACTGGTGGAATATAAGTCAACTGATATCCTGTCGAAATAAAAAAAGAAAAAAAGGGGGTATAACTCCGTTGGACGACACGATTTCAAGAAATTTGTGTAGTTAAATATAACAGTTCTTTTTGTTAATCTGTCTTATCTATAGAAAAAAAACCAACCAACTATATCACTCTGGCAGATTATTCAGCCCCATAATTGACCGGTAAAAGTAAGACTGCCGCTTCTACAATTGCGTTCCGGATATTAAGCGAAGGACTGTCAAAGAAAAAGAAGCCAGCCTTATTATTCTCTCTTTGTAAAGCTGTATTAACTCTAAATGAATGTATAAACTGTGAATTACGATCCACAAAAGAGGCATTAGTTGAAGATAAAAACCAACGGGCCTCCGGCTTTAAACATTATGTAACATACTCGACTTGATGCCATATAATTTTCTGTTGTATGTTACATATTTAAATATAAATTTCACTTTGACATAAATGTATGATAAATAATCTCATAGAAAAGTAAAATAATAAAATGGAACATATTTTTTTATTTTTGATTGCGCAATTTATAATATTTGTTATATAAAAAATATTAAAATAAAACACCGTCTTATAATTTGAAAGGATTAATTATTGTAGATTATAAGTTGATGTAGAATGAACAGGGACATGAAAGGACACACAGCTTAATAAATATAGTACTTTTTATTAAAAATTTTAACTTCTTTAATATTTGAAAGTTTTGTAAAATGGGTTTATATATTTTAAAGTAATATTTTAAGACATGTTTGGGAAACATTTGTTTACATGAAATAGTCCAATGCCCGGAGGTATGTAGTTACGGTCGTCCCAAGGGTAATATATAAGTAAGTAACAGTCCAGGTAGAGAAAACAAGCAACTCACTCAATATCAGATTCGTGACATAAATGTAATTATTCTGTTACTATAATTTTAATTTATATTTTCCTCATAGAAAACTTGAAAATAAGTCTGATTAGTACATAAGTAGTTATTATAGTAGTTGTTATTATAATAGTACTGACTAGACTACAATTTCATAATTTATACAATTTAAATGTATATGTTTATATTTGGTTTTCATAGTAGTTATAGTTATGTATAGCTTTATTTTTTCTGTTTTGTTTCTTATAAGCAGTTACATGATAAATTTCACATTCAAATCACACTAAGCAACTTCACTGTATGTAATCTTAATGCATTTGTATATGGAAACAATTACACTAAAGTAACGAGATATCATACATCAGGAGTTGCTAATTAGTGCTTTAATAAAGTAACTGACTTTATAAATACGTCTTATCTCCACCGTTCCTTCTGAGACAATGTTAATTAATTAAAAACACGCTTCAGAACACGCAATTTTCTAAAGGTCTTAACTGAGAGGAACTCAGCGCATCGAGTCATATACCAAGTGTAAGGGAATTATAGAAATGAGAGCTTTATGTTTTAGCGTTTTAAGTTCATTTAGGCGTAGTCTTTAATATCTAAAGTTAAAGAAGTTGTAATTATATCGGTGTAAGATATCTGAATTGTCACGTGTAGTCTGTAGCTTGCTACATGATATTACATGATTGAAAAATGTGTGCCATTGTTACTATTCTAGTTTGTGCTCATATAGCGTTGATTTTAATTGAAATCATAAAATAAAGACATCTTGGGTATCTCGGATGATAATAATTTTTACTAGAATAGATGTCTTCAACAAACAGTTTTAAATTTTATTAATATAGTCAAAGGAAAACCATTACCGTAAGTTACAGATGCGTTATATATTTTTTTAAGAATTTCAAATTATTTAAAAATCTTTGAATTCAAGAATGCTTTTCGAATTACAAGAAAATCAGTAAAAAAATAAAAAATAATTATAATCATTGTACATAAGAATATTTATATTTGTTTTATCACGTCACAACCTAACCTATAAATATCTCTCACATCATCCGATATATATTTCCATGCATAAATCGTACGTTAAATCCATTACCTTAATGGTAGTCTGGTAAAACAAATAAATATTTTTAACAGAATAATTTATTTGGCTCAAAATTACAGGTAAAAGTTACGAAAAAAAATGGACTGGAAGTTTTATACGATGATTGTTGGTGAAAAAAATTATCATTGTCATTACAATTGAATAAAATCTATGAAAGTCGTTATAAAATATATAATTATATCAGTTGTTATATTTATTAAAATAATATTTTGCATTTTTCATCCCAGAGGTTATTGAAAACCGAACTGATATCTAAAAAAAAATAGTTTTAAATCATAACTTTATTTAAACCTACTTTATATACTTGATGTTAGGAAAACAACGAGTTAGTGTTTCCTATATGGGATCAAAAATAGCCTAAAAATTAAGATCTAGGGCATAATGGAAAGAAAATCTCAATTTCAATAGCCATATGGCAATTTTAGCTACACAATGAATGCTCTACGGCTGTGTTTGTCATTTTTTATTTAAATATTAGGAACGTATTTATTAATTAAATATGGCAGTTGATCTATCTTACATTATAACGCCTATAAATATTTAATAAAGCCTTACAATAATTTTAAGGAAATGCTGATCTTAGGTCGCAATTAAAAAACTGTCATAAAGTTCCTATAATGTCATTCCTATCTGTCACTGCCGACTTGTCATATTTTTTCATAGATGACTTTCATACATTTGAATATTTTTTATTATATACATATATATTACTTTTAAATGAACAACTTTATTGTTATATGTTTCCTGTTCTAGTTCCATATTCAGAGTGATCACTAACCACAAACTCAGAACACTTTCCCAAATGTTTATTTTTACCGTACATATTCAGACAGAACTTTTAATTGAATACTTGCAGATTGCGTTATCTTCTCGCGGTTACCTTATGGAGTTGAAAGAACTGCTATTTGCAGAAAAATTCGAATAAATTCGAATAATGATTTACAATTATGATTAATACCACAGTAATCTAGTAATCTTAATCAATATAATCTGAAAATAATTTAATTTCATTATTTGTCGAATAAATATTATTACTTATACTCTACACTGTATTTATAATTTCAACAACACAGTCATGCCCATTTCGAAAGTACAGTAAATTTACTTTCAAAGCAACCTCTTAAGTGCTCGGCGTCAATATAAGAACCTTTTCGAAACCATAGAAAACTTGTACTGTATTCCGATTCAACATGTACGTCTCGCTTGGGTGTTGTATTGTATTTTGATTATTCAAATCATCTTTTTGTAAGTCGACTGGAATAGGAATTATTTATACTGGTACGTTTTATAGTAAAAATTTATTTCATCTTTATTTTTCTTACATAACATGCTACATTTACTTATATATTATAATTTTGGACTTAAATGTGGAACATAAATTCTTACTATGTGTATTTAACGTAAACGTAAAGTTTATTAATCGTATTTGGGCTTTTTTTGAAATTTGTTCATTGTAACCAAAGTATCACTTGTAAGTACAAATTGTTATAAAACTAATGTATTAGTGTAAAGTAACCGAAACGTCGGGACTGTGTAGTTTAAAGTAATAAAACAATGCGTAATAAATCCAAAATATATTCGTTTTATTTAAATGTCTCGCGAAAATCTCAGATCTCATTATGAGTACCAATTGTTATTGTATATAAATCCTTATTTTTTAAAAATACTCTAAATTTTAATGTTGAAAATATTATTGAAATGTTAATTTTTTGCACCTAAAAAAACTGAATTTTCGATTGTTCAATTTGTAAAGGTATTACATTATAAGTAAGAAATATAACCTAAAACGTACTAAATTGTATTGAATAATTATATAGCTGTTTGTTTTTAAACCTGGTTTCAAACAGGAGATGTTAACAATATCACATCGATATCTGTGTGTATGTCTTTGGTATTGCAAGTCTGAAACGGATTGAGCAATTTCGAAGCGGTTTTTTAGTGGTAGTAGTTTCTTTGTGATTCTTCTTACTTACCTGTGGATTGTATTAGTAGGCTATCTATATTAAGATTGTAAGTTGTTGTCTGTTTTCTTAAATGATATGAAGCATTTTTACTTTAATTACTCTATGAAGCGTCTTTCCCGTTTCACTATAAAAGTAAAAAAACAATCAATTCGGGTCTAAAATGTATTTTTAAAATTTCATAACATTTGTTTACTATTTGATATTTTTTGATGGAATGGAAGTTAAAATGAAATGACTTATATTCTTATTGTATACCTTTAAACAAAGTCACGACGTACAACACTCAAAACCTTGTAGGCTAAGTTAGGTTTTTCATCAGTCAAACTTTTAATTTATATTGCGTTTCTTTTCTGAAAATCAATAACTCATTTTCATGGAACGAAGGCTGCAAAAATGTAATGAAAATAAAATAAAATGCAGATGTATCCATTCATCGTTATAAGCTGGTTACAACATTTAATTGGAAAAGTATTTGTTAAAATAATAGCTCAATAAACAGCTGAACCGGTTTATGATTATATTTTCAGTTTAAAACTGTAAACAATTTCATGAATCATTAACTAGATTTTTAAAATCAAACGCTTTGGTATTATAAGTGAATTGGTAAATTTTAAATCCGATCGTAATAAATTAAATACAAACGTGATTTATTGTAATCACAATCTCAGTAGTTTTTGAATTTATAATAATGTTTAGAAAACATGTTATATGGTTAATGGTTACCTTAAAGTCGTCACGACCGTCTAATTTGTAGACTTGTTACATGAATAATAAAGCAATAATATTTCTACGTAAAATACTTAAAAATGTGTTTTAAAGAAGTAAATAACGTGTGAAACAATTTGAATTCATTTTGAGGTAACAATTATTTCACTTTGTGATGAATTACACATTTAATTAACATCTACTTATTGCGGTGAAGTTTATAACCCTGAAGAATGTAATTTTCATCTTGCATGCGATTAATGGATTAGTATTGCAATAAAGTAAGTTGAATAAATTGTATTACGCTTCATATTTTACAATGTAAATAAAATTTGTCAAACGAATTTGCTCATTTAACCGACATGACATTACATTTTTATCTAAAAACTGTAAACCGAATTATAAAATTATATTTCTGTTTTTTAACATTTGTCCATACAAAAATTCGATTTGATGTTATGCTGATCCTCTTTTGGGATGCCTTTCATATTTAATGGTTTTAAGATTTAAAATATATGTTCTAAAACATTTTATAAGCTTGGCTGTCAAAATATTAACGAAGTTCATTTATTTTAATAAAAAACAATCGTTCCAATTTATCCATGACATAAAATGTTATGTAAGAACATGAAAATAAAGTATAAAAGTAATATTCAGGAAAAACAAT
This sequence comes from Danaus eresimus, assembly GCA_018231745.1. NCBI lineage: Eukaryota > Metazoa > Arthropoda > Insecta > Lepidoptera > Nymphalidae > Danaus > Danaus eresimus. Next base: position 10,092 of record DVQP01001643.1, read on the forward strand.
TCTTTTACGCTTATATTAAATTAGTTGGTCCATTTATTATTAAATCAAAACTATCATCTTATGCATTGTATGCTTATACTTATATATTCTACATTTTTAAGTACTTGTTGTATTAATAATACTAAACTTTGGTTACCCAACAATTTTGCAGTTCTAGTAACGAATACCAACTCTCGACATACAGGTAAGAATTTCAATAAAAGTCCAGAAGTCTCGCTTGCGAAGTACTTGAACCTGGATCCAGGATTTCCAATACCATGAATACCTACTTGTTTGTAGTTTTGTAAGATGATTTTCAATAAAAGAATTTACTTTCATAACTATTCTAATGCTTTTACGGTTTTCCTACTCATCTTATATTTTAAGCGGTATTTTCGCTGTAAATTCGCGTTCTGAAATCAGTTTCATTGACAGAATAACATTTAGTAAAAAAACAGGATGTTTCTAAAGCATTGTTATATTTAAAAGAGTAAAATAAATATCAAGACTTAGACTTAAGCCAACATTATAATCGCTCTCCACACTCTTGCAGAGTCTAGTGGTTCATACACAAAAGAATAAGCTTAATCCTACATTATTTGTGTCCTAGCTTTCACTTTGTCGCCTATGTGAGGAGAATTAATAAACAATTGATGGCAGGGATTTTATAAGGATAAATAGTAACTCAAGATTCTACAACCAGAATTTTACAGCTTTTACAGAAAGTTATAGGTTTGCACATATAATACTAAGTTTTTAACTGAAAAATGGGGCATGATGTTGTGTTTTATTTTAATTGTGTGCATAAAAAGAAAACGTGATTGCTAAAACATTCAAGATTAAAAAAAAAGAATTGATATAAAATGCATGGAGGACAAAGAAAATTTGGAATTATAAATGGTGAATTTCCCTTTTGTCGTCTTATATCGCTGACGTGCTTTTAAAAGGGGAATATTTTTGCTTTTGTGGAGAATTTATTTGATACATGCGAACCTGCTTCTACTCGTACATTCAAACATAACAGAATGTTTACTTTCAATTCTATTTGAATGTGCTCGGTATAAAACTTTCCATTGAAGATCTTTAAATTTTATCTGAATACTATTTTAGACAAATCGAAAAATACTTTGAAATATTCAGTCAATCCGTATTTAACAGTTTCCATAAAAATGTTAACAATTTTCTTAAGGACAAATTATTTAAAGCGAAGATAAAAGTATTTTTATTGTTCATAGTCACTAAAGTATAAATAGAAATGCTACAATAAAATTAAAAATATTCAAGCACTAAGATTAAATTTTTTAAGTAAAATACATCAAATCAATACTATGTACTCGGTTTCTTGATTTCATTTTACAAAGAACTTCGTCTCCACATTGAGTATTTGCTCTCATCTAGGGCCTTGAACTCAATCCCATACTCTCTGACGATAATTCGACCAAACATTAATGGAATTGTTCGAAAAAAATATATAAATTCTAAAATATGAATATCATTGATATCATAATATAAGAACATATTTTTACTATAAAACAATTTATATGATGTAGATATAATATAACAAATTTTAAGAATTCCCAAAAAAATTAATATAACTATGCATATTTATATGAGTTGAACAAAAGTTCGATATTTTACATGTTACTGGTACATCGTGTTTGATTTCTACTATTGATTTAGTTTAAGCTTTACTAACTTTAATTTATATTTTCGTTTAATTTAACATTTTTAAATACAATATTATAAAGTGACAATTATATAGTCACAAAACAATTTAAAGAACTCTTTCATTTCTATCGAATTAACGCATGTTAGGAGTCAGAATAAAATACTTTTGTGCTATAATAATCATTTTATTTCAATCTCAATAACTTCTCTTAACAATTATATATTAATGCGGTACTAAAATATGGTACTTTCAATCAACCACTCCAGTCAACCGTTGGAGGATAATTCGGACCGACCAAATTTTTCAGTTTTAAATAACCGGTTGACAAGTAACGCATTGAATGGGAAATTAAGTTGCAGGTCTTAGTTGAAATTATCAAACCGTCCCTATGAAAGAAAATATATCGAATTAAATATGGTTCTGATATTTGTTACGTGTTGGCATCGAAATATTTTTGGAATTTTATTGTAAAGACACTATAAATTTAAGTAAGAAAGAATAATTACTATATACACGCATATCTTGATCCTTAAGGCCTTTATAACTGTCTAAAAATGTTTGCATTAAGTCATTATTTTTTTTTTCTATCAGATTCATAAGTAAGATATACAAATATTTTTGTTTAAGTTTGTATCTTATGTAATAAAATTGTCTTGTAAGAAACCGTAAACTCTTTAAAGATGACAATAATAAAAGGAGGAATCATCTCTACCTCTCTATATATACCTTGGAAAACAGTAGTTACCTTAGCTTTATTAATTGAGCTCTTCGTACGCCCTTCCTTTCTCAATATCTCCAATATTGCACTTTTAGATCGTTTTATTTGTAATAACAGAAGTATGTAATAACAGAAGTATTTTAAGAATTAGTCTTTTATTCTAGAGAAATATTTTCTTTATTTACTGCAACAAAATTCAATATATGAAGTTTGTTAAAACCTAATGTCATATTTCGTAATTAAAATTTGAAATAGATAAAACTTATTACTTCGATCAAAAAATAATAATGACATCATGAAATAGACGAGTATTTATTGAAATAAAAATAATATCTTGATCAAAGTAGTCGCCAAGTAACGGAAACGTATGGATATATGTACTTAAAATAAAAAAAAAACAGTAGGGAAACTGAAAATATTAGTTTAATTAAAAAAAAAACAGGTAAAATCATTATTTTGTCGTATTTTAATCATAGAATATAAGGTTTATTAATTAGTGTTTTGTATTAAAGCACATCAACATTGTATTATGAAAAATCTGTAAATACGCGCAGCGAGAACGTGTACTGAACCACAAAAAATGTAGAATATATTAGGCGCGGATCAAGTTTCTAAAACGGACATAATAGGATTGCAGGGGATTTAATATTATTAAATAAAATACAATACGCACTATACATATTTTAGGTACGTACATAGGTGCTTAATATAAGCATCGCTTATTTAGTACTTAAAATCACGCTTACTTTAATAAATAGCAACATTCCCTTTTTATATTCCGCAAGATTATATAAAATAACTATATAATACCAGAATACTTATAGGGAAACCAAAAGATGTCATAATACTAGGATCTAAATGAAATAGAATGAAAGCCCGTAAGTCTATTATAATAGAAGCAAAATTTCGTACATTTTGCTCCATCAGTCAACAAACCCTTTGAAATCGTTTCCTAACTCCTTAAGTCTGATAATTCGTAGGCGCTTTAAGTTGAATCAACTCAGTTAAAGGAACTGAAGTCTGATGTAAACGAAGCTTAGGTCCACATCCATTAAAATGTTAGTGTTGACATAATATTTGAAAACATATTTGAGATTTTTCAAACAGATATTATTTAAAACAAACAATCAACTTTGTGAGGTAAGTGAAGTCATTCTGAATTGAATACAACCAGGTAAAAACGGCAGTGATTCTGTGCTCATGATATATATTTAGTTCAACAATGCAATAAACGTTTTATGCACATAGTCTTAACTCAGCCTTATTGATAATAATAGTCTTCTTCTTAGTTTCCTTTATATTATTTCTTTGTATCCATCGTCAAGAGTAGAAACTTCTGTGCTACATGGATATTTTTTGGCATAGATGGGTAATAAAAATTGATAAATCCATAAATGTAAATGACTATTCTCTAAAGTACGTTCTCCGTTTAAAAGGATTATAAGCAAATTAAAGTTTCAACAGCAATTGTAAATAATTTCTAAGAGTTTTAATATTCCAAAATTATATACAGATTGAACGGAATGTGTTTTATAAAACTTGGCATTGAATAAAAATTTATTTTTCCTATATAATATTAATTTATTTGCCCTCGAACTTTGTTAAATAACAATTTGTTATATAATAACAACTTATCATTTCAGGTACCATTTATAATTATTGCGTTAATAAAAATATTTGGTACAATTTCCTAAATTTACTTGTTTTCCACTCAAAGGGAATTTTATAATAGTCAAAGACAAAAACGATAAGTCTTCTGCTACATAAAGTAAGAAAATAGATTTAATATCTTAGAGTTTCTAACAAACGGAACTATATGACATACGTCCTTGTAGAACGACAAGTAAGGGAAAAACACGTAATATTATTAATTTAAATGGTAGCTGAATGACTATTATAAGTGAAATTTCTGTAAATATGCTAGAAAAGGTATAGTTTTATAAATTTTATACTTGATATTTTTAAATAAGGACTTGTATTACCTTTTTGTTTTGGTAACGCAGAAACTCTTTTTACGAGCCGTCTTACCTTCCTTGGTAAGGGGCCGGAGAGGATGTGTGAGACTCGGCCTGGGCAGGCCCCTACTAACTGAAACTACTGCGAAAGCCATCGGCCATGTTGCTGCACCCCGGATCTGTCAGCGACAGGGTACACCAGCGACTGGCCGGTCTTATTAAAGACGGAGCCGGATTACCAGCCCGATCCCAGCCCGGAAAACAAGGGCGCTATTGGAGGCGTAGATATCGCCTCTGTCGCACCCCTGTACGTCGCCTGCGGAGGGAGGGTGCATCGGCCCCCCTTTCCCGCTTAGATGCCTCCTT
>DVQP01001644.1:0-14771 GCA_018231745.1 Danaus eresimus
TTTTTTTTTTTTTTTTTTTTTTTTTTTTTTTTTTTTTTTTTTTTTTTTTTTTTTGCACTGTACCTCCAACATGGATGAATTGAAGCCTGTGTTAACTGTTTCTTTCATACTTCGCGCATGTGTTAGGGCCTTTCTTTCTGCATACTATCTCTTTCTTTCATTCGTCCCTTTCATTACTTTGGGTGGATTCCCATTTTAACTTTTTGTGTTACCTATTCTATCTTATCTTATTTTCTACTGTTTTCGGGATAAATACAGGGTGAGCCAGGTTTTTATTTAGATTTTTCTTAGTTCTTTCTTAATTAATTACATCTTTTCTTAACTAGTCTAGTTTTTACAAGTTTGCGTTCTCCATTTTCTTACATATCTTATCTCCATTTTTCTATTCTACTTATTAGATCTTATTCTATTCTTAATATAAACTGTATTTTCTTACTTCTATTTTCTCATTCTATTTATTTCTACTAACTTAAATATACCATTTAACTAGTAGAGCTTTTCTTATGTGATGTATACTTAATTATTATTCTTAGTTTTAATACTGCTAGACTATATTTCAAAAAATATGTTGACAGTATTTTTAGTTTCTTTACAATACTTATTATTCTATTTCTATTTTTACTAATGGTTTAAAATGTTCCGTTAGTTTGGATTTGGAGAAAATACTACGAATTAATTACTTAGAAAAAATTTTGGTTGTAGTCAGAGTCAGATTTACAAGTTAAATACAAAAAGGGTTTAATCCTTAACCCATTATTCTGCAGGTGTTTTTTCTTTTCATAACTAAAAGAGGTTTTCTTGTTTAACGGACCTGGAATAATCTTATACATAAATTTGCTCAGGTGGATATTAAATCCAAAAGCAAAGTAACGGAAATATTACGATTACTGCTATACCATGAAGTCATCACATCATCTGAAGCTCAGTTTGTAAGAAAAATAATACTTAATAAATATACGAATATATAATAATATCCTTAGGTATCAGAGGAAATATTCTGAGATTGACAAATTTACAAAATAAATCCCGTGGATCCCTTAACCTAGAGGCTCTTACTTTGAAAATTTGAGCTCATAAGCCCGTCTGATATGAATATTTATACTATACAAAACTTCTGGTAATATATTTTGAAAAAAAAATAGAATTTAGTAATAGTTAAGAACAAAGACCTGTAGTTAATATTTTTCAGAGAAATAACTGTTTACTTACTTATATTGTTATTTTAAAATTTGTTATTTATATATATGACCCGCACAACATAGTCAAATTGTTAACCATGTCCGTACTTCATGTTTCAAAATGACGCTTATGAAAGAAATAATATAAGAAATAAGTGAAATAATTAATCAATGTTGACTTATGCATCAAATCCAAAGGCATTGTTATTATTAAGCAAAGCATAATAATACAGACGGTGAAACTCATCCAATTTATTTATTTATATATTCATGTAAATTTAAATTTACCGACTTAATAGGATAAGCTTGTAAACTATGGTAGCAGAGTCTCGCGGATATAGAGTATCGAGATCGAATGTAGTAGGGACCTTTAGCATTTTGTTTTAATGCAAAAGAAGGCTAAAAAATAATTAAAGAAAGAGTTACATTAATCTTTAAATAATTAAATATTTGACCATATTGTTACTTCCATATGTCACATTATTCAGAATAATATTCAATTTCACTTTTATTAAACAATATAATGAACTATATTAGTTCATATTATAATAAACAAAAAAAGAAGTCATAATTAATTTTTGTCAAAATCAACGGATTTTGAACTTTCAAACTTTATTATTTATTTAACTTCAACAATAACTGTAAGATTAAAAATGTTAACGAAAGATAAACACTTGTATATACTATATGTGTGTGTGTGTAACTATATATTAATATACGATACGGAGTTGTCACAAAGGAAAGCTGTTTTGAGTATAATATATTTAAGGTTTTGTTGAAGACTTTATCAGCTTTGACTTGATTACTTATGTGACTTTGTTGTTTCAATCCCCCAAGGCTTTAGGGCCTATTGTTTATCTGTGAATATATAAGTTTATAGCCTTTTGGTATCCAAGTGAATTTACCGTTTGTTCAAAATATTTTCTTCATTAATTTCTTCAGTAATAAATCAGAAGTTCAGTTTTAATGTTATTCTTACTGGTCCTAAGACAATTTAAGTTTTAATCATTAAATTTTTCATTTCGACTGGAGAGTGTTTAGTCATTATTAGTCATATTAGTCATTTCACCTGGTAAATGGAATTTAAGCCTTACATGGTGAAAACACTACCTTAGGAACATTCTGTTTACTCTAGCCTTGAAACCAAATTATAGTTGGAATGAAAAACAGACATTGACAAACTGTTCCTATCCTTTTTCTGTGTTGTCGTCCGATGATGAAAAGGGTATAGAGGTATAATATTGTGTAATTCCTAATGCGTATGATCCAAAGTGTTTTGTATAAAATACTAAGGAATGTGCTACATTACGCCTGTATTTATTGCTGAATAGTTTGGTCAAAAGCAAACCATGGTTACCTATAAGTCTTTTTGTACGTTTCTCCACTGATTAGAAACCAATGACTTGAGATTTGGCTGCAACTGCCCAGACACACACGTGACCAGACACGTTTATAGGCAAAAAAATATGTGGCAACATAATGTACAGTAGTACTTTTCCAAGAACCTCAGGTTTCCTTGTAATTGAGTTCCCGTATGACTCAATGAAACACGTAGAGTTATTGTTCGAGGTTACTTTAGTACCATAACTGAAGGCGTTATCATTATTAAAAGATTATTGTTTCAAAAGTCTAAATTGATTTGAACGGACTCCTCTTGACGATGAGAAGACACGCTTGTGTTTGGATGGCATTATGTTTCACCAGATTAGCATCGATTCATTCGGAGACTCCTGTGTGAAATTAATAAACTCCACCATGACCTCTCTTTGTAATTGTATATTACACCAACTGGCCCCTGGAGCTGGGTTGATGAATTCCATAACTGTGCTGTCGTTTCTGTTACCATGTAATTGCGGACCTTTAATGTGTAGCCAAAGTAGTTGGAGAGATGACAGCTCCTGAAGGACAATTGCTTTCACCGACGTTGGCTCAGACAATAAGCCATTGCCAGCTACTCGTAGGACATGGTATATGTGATAGCAAGAAAGATTACCAATAATATCAGATCAATGACTGTTGTAGTCTGTCGGAAACGTCAATTCAAATTTCGAAAGCTTCCCTCCGTAAATCTATGGTATAAAAAAGAAGATCCCCAGGCAATCAACTTTGGCCAAACACACGTCGTTCACTAATAAGACCGTTGTCTTCAGGTTGTCTTGTCAAGTGTACCAAAAAGTTTTTTTTGACTGTACGTGATAATAATAAAAGACCGTTTATTTTTATATGGTTCGTTACCTTTACTTAAGGTCAAAAATGTTACATACTAAATTAGAAAAAGTAATGTATTTTTTTTTAAGTAAACCGTAGCAAGTGTCACTAAAATAGCATATTTGTTTATGCGAAAGGTGGCAAACGAGCAGACGGCCTACTTGATGGGCAGTAGTGACCATAGACTATGACGTATAGACCCATAGACATCTGCAACGGAGATTTTGCAGATTCGTTGTTAAAGATGGTTGTTGAGGAAAGGGAGGTACAGGAATAAGGAGATAGCAGAGAAGGGTGAGACGGAACGCAGCCATTAAATACAACTGAAAGCCGATCTTCTGAGTGAGGGTGGTACTTCCCCGGTCGAGCGAGCTCATATTCGAGCTACGTTCCTACTCTAATGGAAACATTGATGCATCTATTGTTATAAAAAAAAAACCTTTTTGAAATTTTTCCAAATACATCTCAAGTTCTTCAAGTTTTCAAATAAGATTACAAAAAATAGTAAATTCAGCCCAAATTCCATTTAAAAAACGTATTAGTAATTCTTTTTCATTTAAAGTTACAATGAAATGACGATATTTTATTTAAAAGTAAAACACTTTTCATGTCGAACGTTTTAAGATTTATAAAACGTTCAATCTGAAAATTTATCACGTCTAACGTAAAGGACGTTTAAAATTACTTCCAATTACACAAAACTTCGTTAAAAGTGTTCTTAAAAGTCTTCACGTAGTTTTAATGAAATCAAATTAGTTCGTCGATAAATTAACTATAAGATCCTTTTCCATTTCTTTCGATATATTTAATGATTTTTGAGTTAAAAATATGTTCACAAATTTATTCAACAGAAATGGTTACAGTAAAATATTTACATCTTTCTTCTTCATCTTTCATCTACACGCGCGTATATTTATGAATATAATGATAACAAGATAAAACTAGTAGCTGGTAACATTATAAATTTAAACGGATAGTAAGCAAAATTGTATTTAAATCGTACTAATTATTTTATAAATATTATTTCTTTGCTTTTTACTGTCTTAATTTGTTTAATGTATTTTTATTAACCTAATAAAAAATTATATTAAATCTCAATAACCAGCCATGCTCAGAACATTTTCATAAAAAACAATTTTTCTTTACATTAATGGTTTTCAGCATAAAACAAAACGAAAATAACTTTAATCTTTTTAATACTTATAATATAGGTAGAAATCATTCTAATTATTGGAAGTCCATTTGTTAAAACCCCTGGGTATTTTATATCAATAAATGTATTCCGATGTCGCCAAAGTACGTTATTCAGTCCTTTGCGAGTTCGACAATTTACGGCCTTTATTTACCCGTTTCTGTATCAAACAGAATTTCCCCAGCGATTGTGCTAGTTTGACAAATTGGCGACCATATTTGATGTGACGTAACAATAACGTTTGAGAGGAGTTTCGTGTAATGTGAGTTAGATCCGAAGGTATTTATTACTTCACTATATTAGTTTTGGATTCCGATATGGTTTCCAATAACCATTAACTTCATACATACTATATAAACAAGAATCTAGATAATACATACCTCACTATAAGGGCGTTAAACTAGACGTATTTGTTTAAAAATAAATAAATAAGCACACAGAACTATAAAATCATCATTTTGACATAATCGATTTTTCAGTCACTAAGCCAATCCCAAATGTTAAATCTTTTCTATACCGTAATAAAAGTAACCGATAACGAGATTCAAAACATAACGGTAACATAAAATAGAACAACTTTTGAAAAGAATCATAAACGATTTTGTGTTATGGATGGAAAGGAGCCTTGCGATGAAAACTTCTAAAGAAGTCATTACATTTTATGTTTTCAGGAAAAACATCATTGTGTTAAAATAAGAACTGTGTTGCAGCCTTAGTCTGTTTATTCAGCTTCTTTCTTATTATTCGTAAATAAATTCACGTTAACGGTCAAGTCCAAAATTATAGATTTGTCATAAGCTTTAAATTTAATGCAGATAATAAAATTATTCTGTTCCTATTTATTACCACTGATAATAAAATAATATGAAACGTCTTTTTGAGGTGAAATAAGTGTTTGAAATTTGATATGAAAGAGTCCTCTTCCAAACACTTTTTTTTGTAAATATTATCCCCACCTTTCAATAGACTTCGCACCTATCAATAGACCAACTCACGCTCCCGGGAACACCGTGTAAAAGGATATTGGTGTCATGTTTTGAAATATTTCCTAACAATGTTTAAAGGATATCTTTAGAATTTCTTACAATATATATGGATCTCACATGTTAGTACCGACAGGTGTTAAGTATTTTATTACCCGCTCATGTCCATTAAAATTTATTGAAACATAAAGACACTTAGTAGAACTTACCGAACGTTTACAACCGAATATTTATCTGATAGACTTGGGTATTTAGTAGTCTCAGTTCTATAATAAAAGTTGACAGACGTCGTGGTCTAAATATTTAATTACCCCAACTGGGTTAATGGCTGCGTTTTGGTAATGATCCAATCCAATTAGTGTCACCCTTAGAAAAATACTTTCTTTTATTTTAAGATTATTATTTTTTTTGATGGAGTATAAACCCGTACCCTCAACCCATAACATTAAATTCAGTCTGTCTATTGAATTAAGTTAATAAAGTTAAGTTCTTTTTGGATACCATAATTCATATAGATGCTAATGGTTTGGGTTCAATTTGCTAAAAAAAATCCTTATATTGAATTAGCGCTATAAATTGACAGCAGATTTTTCCTTAAAAGCGTCTTTTTTGTAAGCAAATAAGTTCCTAAATAGATTCATATTGCGTTCAAATGCATAGTTTAAATAAAATTTTCGCAATATAAAGCATGGTATGTGTGTATTTTTGCCATCTGCCTCTTCAGAAATCTTTTTTTTAACACAAATTGTTAAAACTTCAAACAGTTTGACTAATAACTGTAATTCACAGTAGTAGTAAGGACGTCGTTGTGATTTTATCCAATTAGATGTATCCATAGGCTAACGAATACATTTCTGTCATAGTTTGGAATTACAATACAAACTTGCTGTGTTTGTCTTTTTAGATCTTACAAAGCTATAATTGGCTTAAGACCGGATTTAATAGGTTCTTTGGAATAAACCATGTGATTGCAATAAAGAGAGAAAGATGGTCATAAACAAGTATTTTTTGTCGTTAGTAACGTTGAAATTGTCCATTATTATGTGACGGCCACGATTATTTGTTTGTCCCCCTAATACATTCATGTGATAATATAACAAACTTTTTCTTTTTAAAGTCATTACAAGTATTGAAAGAAAGTCAAACATCAGAAACACATTAAGCTCTTTCTTCTTATGTCGAGATATCACATATTCATTGAAAACAAATACAGAAGTAGTTATAATGTCTTATCAAATTTTAAAACAATAATATGCAATAATAATACAAATTAAAGATTTAATTACATATGTATACACCCAACTCATATAAAACATTTTAATTGAAATAAATAGAGGCCTAGAATTTTAACCACTTTAATTATTTATTTTGACGAAGTTTCGATGAAATCTCATTTTCAAACTTTCAAATGTAATTTTAATTTAAAATATCAATTCCATTAAAATAAAATGTACTTAAAAGTTCTATTGGATGAAAATAATTTGAAGAAAGAATTAAATGCTTTAGACGACATGGCAATGGAACATTTAATTTATTAAAATAATTTTGTCTGACTTGAACCATGTTTCTCCGTGCATTTTCTTTGCATATTTTGACTAAAACTCGTCTTACTGAATTTTGAATTTTGAATATAATAGTTTTGGTCCCGACAAGTATAGTTAAGGGCAAGTATTCTGTCATATTATAATTCACATATGTTAATGTCGTCTAACTTAAAATGTCTATATTCCTGTTACATAATTACTGGTCGTAACATAAACCACAATCCTTTAACATGCAAAAGAAATAATCTTAATCTATTATATATAATATCAAATGATATTCAGCAATGTTGTAACAGAATATAATTTACATTATTATAATTCTGTTATAAAGCAGTTGCTTTTATAATTCAAAGCGCGAGGCGCTGGTCTTAAACCGCACGACCTCCATTAGACACGTAAGAGACAATGTGTAATGTTATGTGTATCTTATTGGAGATACATCCAGGCTTATTATTATATTATACGATGTAAGACAGGGTGGCGTAGTTATATTTATAACAGAAGAATTTTTAAAAATAAAATACGATAAATAGAAGCCATTAAAAAATGGTTTAGAGTAATAGGAATACTTTATTAACAAAGTATAATTTTAAGTTACTTGGAGACTTTTACGTTTGTGTTTCCTTTACATAATCATATGAATATTAATTATATATGCAGTGAAAGACCGAGTATACACTCGGGGTATTTGGTTAGGCAAGTCTACTTTAAGACTATTCTCACTGGACCGAGCGGTAGGTTAAACTAAGTCCTTTTATACAACAAGCTACTGAGTAAACGCCCACGAAATACTCAATTCGCAACAAATGTATATTTGCTTAGTAAAAAATTATAGATACATTCTATATATCGTAAAGGTTCTTTAATATATTTGAAGTCTGCTCACACACATTGAATATGAAGTAACTTAGTGTTCGTAGTGTAATTGAATCGCTTCAAGGAATTATCTTTTTATATATATCTTATATTTGCGAAAATCCGTGTTATATTTTCCTAACATAGAATGCTTTTGGGAATATCTTTTAATAATATGAAAACGCTAATCCTAATTATTGTTTCTAATTCTAGGACAGGTGAAAGTAAGTTATAGAATTACCGTTACAATATTGTCTGAAGTCTCTTATGCTGTACATTTTTTATAAGTAGTGGTTAATTTAAACTAATATTATAAAGCTGAAGAGTTGGTTTTATCCCAGGAATTACTGGTTCAAATTGGATTTTTTTTTGTGTTAGACAGCCCATTTATCGAGAAAGACTATAGGCTATATTATAGGCTATTTAAAATTTAAATAGAAATACTCAAAAACTGCTATTTTGTAACCCAACGTGTAAAATCGAAAAGCTATATATCCGTGCGTCACGAAAACTATGGACATACAACAAAATAATATACTATAGGTTTGTAGGTCTCATTAAGATCAAGAAAAATGTCTGCCAAAGTGTGTACCCAAGTATCATAGTTTAAACACAATATCCGCTTTTCTGTTAAAAAAATTACTAAATCGTCCGAGAAAGAAACGCGTTAGATTTGTTTTGTAATATTGATCCGTATCCAAATTATGCATTATCTTATCAAGGGCATTTATTTTGAAGTAAAATACTTTTTGCTTCTTCCTGATTAGACATTTCCTTTAAAAGTTATGATGAGTCTAAGACGCTGAAAATTCTTACCAAATAATGAATTATTATCTGCCACAGTGTCATCAACATAATATACCTAATATTACACTTTAGTATTAAATATGCAAAAGTAACTCTGCCTGTCTGTGACGTTTTAACGCCTAACCCGCTGAACCGATTTTGATGAATTTTGGATTGCGATGTATCACCCATAGAACCCTGGAGGAATACATATGCTATCTTTTATCTCGATCCCGAAACATAAATCCTGAATCCGGATCCCAAAACTACAAGAATAGAACCATGAACTGCAGTTCGGGTTTAGTGGCCGTAGGAGGGGCAGATAACAACTTCGATGTTTATGCGGACGAAGTAGTGGGGAAAAATTAGTTCAATTAGAATTGTCTTGAAATATTTTTCTTTTTCTGTATTTTATACACACACTCGAGTACAGCCTTTATAAATCTTGACTTTAAAACTTTGCATATTATCATTTTTATATATGTATATATCCTATGAAAATAATTTAACTATGTTAATTACAATTTACAAGTAAAATTATTAAATTATATTCTAATAATGACATAGTAAAATTATTTTTTTTTCTTTTAAGTTATTCCTCTCGGCCCCTATAAAAAAATATTTATTTTCCTTTTCATTATGATCCTTTTAAAAACAGCATGTTTTAATGGTCCTATTTAAAAATTCCGTGTCTTTACAGTCGTCGAGCCATTTTTTATATTTGAGTTAACCTAATGAGTTCTAAATAATATTTTTGTGAAAAATTAAGTACTTTTCTGCGTATTAATGTCCCTAATACTCTTGTTATGAAAACTTTAGTAATTGAAATTTCATTTTCGTTTCCGTTTCTGTCAATCAAAGTTAGTCTACACTTTTACATATATACTGTTGTATTTATATTTTATATAACAATGAATGTAGCCAACAAACGTCATCTAAATTAAAAATTTAAAATATTCTCAAAATTATACGTTAATACATGAACAAGGCATTGTAGTGAAAAACTATTAAGCGTTAGTACATCCGGAATATTGTACGTTAGAGTGTGCTAATAGTTTTACGTGACTAAGCTTGGTATATAACAAAATGTTTAATTAACAGCACAGAATATGCAGCACATTGTTTAAAATTCAAGAACATTTTATAGCTGGAACAGTTTAGAGAGCACAAAGGAACCTTGTGTGCCCGTGTATACAAAATACATGGTTTATAGAATGCTATACAATATTACATGTGAATATGTAACATTGAATTTTAACTGGGTTAATCATCGCTTATCTGTTACTCCTCTATATATAAAAACACTATTTATTGCCGAAAGCATTAAAAAATTTGTTTATGGCTGCACAAAAATAGAAACAAGTAAATAGTACATTTATCTCCCAGCAGATATGTCCCCGTACAGAGTGGCAGCCTGTGCTGTGCTGCTAGGTGTATGTTGCACACCATCCGCTGTTCTGTCTTTAGACTTGAACAAGCTGTACGGACATCATACTAAGCGATCTGGTAAGTCGTATATCTGTCATGAGTAAGGTGTTCAAAAACTCTGCATAGTTTTTCATCGAAGTGAAAAATAATAATTTCATAATTACCAGTCTTACTAACAACAACAAGTGACAAACAATATTGAAAACAAAAACAATATAAATATTATCGATAGCTAAACGGGTGAATTATTTTTTTAAAGCTCCCGTTATAAAACATAAAAGGCTTTGATTCGTTAAATATATATTTTATGAAAGAAATATGATTATACATATTGGTTTAACGGTCAAATGATGAATATTTTTTTATGGTTCCGGTCGTACTACGTGCAGCGTAAACAGAATTTATTGAAATTGATTTATGCTTGAAGAGATTCACATACTTTTAATTCTGCAGTTGCTTTTATTATTAAATGAAACGGTTAACATGAGACTGTTGAAGAAAAAGCTTCACGAAAATATTATCTCGTTAGCAAGGCTCGGAGTGACTTTTTCAATCCTCCTCATCGCCGCTAAATTGTATTCAATCTTTTTACATTTATTGAACATCATATACTTATAACAGCTCCATCAATATTTATTGGTTTGGTCAATTGTTGCAGTTTTCAGAGTAATATTGTATTTTTTTAATATTTTCAATTTGTATCTCCTACAAGCAACTTACAACGATTCCGTTGATAAAAATTAAAACACTTACCAACAAATTATTACCGAAGTTAGGTGTTAATATCTGGAAACACAGAAATAATTATGTTAATATTCAAAGTACCTACCAATAAATATAAACGAATTCTTAACAGTTTTTTAAAGCAATCAGTTGTATATGATTTATTGATTATAGAATATTGTCATCCGTACGAGCCGTTTAAATGTCCTGTGGATGGGAACTGCATATCCATCCAATATCTTTGCGATGGCGCTCCCGACTGCATTGATGGCTATGACGAGGACTCCAAACTTTGTACTGCAGGTATTACAGCATGGGCTGGTCAATACTAATCATTCAGTTGTCTGGCAACGTTGTTTCAAATAAAGAGTTAAGAATTTTTATTAGTGAGAGTATTATTTAATGTCTGAATATTGTTGTTGCTCTTGACAGATATAAATATTTTTTATCAGCCATGTTTCTGAACGAAATTTATATTTAAGACATTAATTTTGGGAACTAGCTGTTTCAAGCTAATTCTTCTGTTGTTGAAATAAAAATCTTCTTTAAAGCAAAACGACCGCCAGTGGAAGAGACAGCGTCATTTCTTCAATCGCTTCTCGCATCCCACGGCCCTAATTACCTGGAAAAATTATTCGGTAGCAAAGCCAGAGACGCTCTTGAACCACTTGGAGGTGTCGAGAAAGTTGCTATTGCTCTATCGGGTAAGAATATGATGATAACGTTGTGATTTATTCTATTTCAATCTAGAAAATTATATTTAGTAACAAAATTTACATTTAAACAACCTTGTAACATGGATTAGCAGTTATATACATAGTCGAATGTAGATTATCTAAAGATCTGTGTCTTGTTCTATGAGTGAAAGTTATGGATCAAGAACTAATTAAATTTAGGTACTGACTAAAAGAAATGAAGGGTTTAACGGGAAAAATATCGTATTGAAATGACAAACTAAGGTATCGTTAGTAAATTAAACAATACATTTTAACAGAATCACAAACTATCGAGGATTTCGGAGCAGCGCTTCACTTGATGAGATCTGATTTGGAACACCTTCGCTCTGTATTCATGGCTGTTGAGAACGGTGACCTCGGCATGCTGAAGTCCTTGGGTATCAAGGACAGCGAGCTCGGTGACGTCAAGTTCTTCCTGGAGAAGTTAGTGAATACCGGTTTTCTCGACTGAATAGCGCCGGAGTCAGCCTCTGACTACTACCACGTCGTCCAATTTGGTCCCATCAGCTCCTCATTCTACAGTTATCTTCCCTACGACTCCCATAAGTATAAGAGAAATTAATATTTCTCTTTGTATGCCCGAGAGAATGATGAATGTTTGTAAGCATAGTTGTTCGTCATCAATTTCGTTCTGCAACCGGCCACGCAGATCGATTTGATGCGAGCCGTTTTATATTAGTTTTATTTTTTATTTATGAAAACTCAAAAGATATTTCATATTTGCCGTTCCTTATCTTTTAAACCATAGGATAGTTGGTGATATTAATTTTTCTGATAGTTGTAGGTTAAGAATGTAAATTTATTTTTTATATTTTCTGATTTTTTTGATGCAGTTTCGAAAACTGTATCTGAAAGTTATGATCAGGGAAAATTCTCGCGTCTATATCATGAATGCGTATATGGTAAAATTAAGAGGAAGTAAGACTGTGACGTCATTTTCCAGCAATCTCAAGCGTGTGTTTTATTTATCTCTGGAACCATTTAAGTAAAACTTTTGACAAGGTAGGATAGATCCTACATGTAGCATATCGTGACCCTGCTCATAACTTTTTCAATTAGAATGCGAATGAGTGTATAATTGTCGCCCTAAATCCTTAAACTTTCTCCTAAAAAGACGATGTCAGAGGCGACTCCATTAAAACGTCAATGTCCACGAGATAAAGCTAACGAAAAAAAAATTTCTTTATTCTTAGATGGAAAGAAAAATCCAAGTAAAGAATGCATGCGCTTTGTATTTGGCTTTTGGAAACATCCAAAGTAGGACCATAAATACATATCATAGTAATTTAGATGATTACTAAATGTTAGATAAAAAAAAACTTTAGTGGATATAGGACAATTATTTTAATATGATCGGTATTGTAGTGTTTATGAAACATTTTAGATTTCTTTAATATGTAGTGAAACTTGATACATATCAGCATCGGAGGTGCTCCGAAAACACATACATATCAAAATTATGTGATTTAATAAATGTTAGTGTGTTATATTTAATAATATATACATTAAATAAATCTAGTAGTGCATATCTCTCTATCTTTATGGCTATTATTAAGGAATTTGGTCCGTCAGAGAATTTGTATTTGTTGAAACTATTGTCAAATGCGGGCTATGAAACAACGAAAATGGTGTACGATCATATTTGATCGGACGTAACATCTTTAATGCTTGGAAAGATGCTCTTATTATGCTACGTGTAAGCAGTAATGCAGCATGCAAAAATTCGGAGTGAAAGTATGTCATGATGGATTCTATATCAATATCAAAAATAATGATTGCGAAGCCTGTGTTTGTCAAGAGTAAGCAAACCGTGGGGATTTCCTTGAGAACATCCTAGGTCTGCATCAAGGCAGCCTTGAAACTAAATGTTTATAAATGAAGGGTAAAGTATATTTAACTTTCGTCAAATCTCTATATACCTAGCTATAAGAAAGTTATCAATATGAATCTTTTAAATCTATTACTTACGTTTTGATCTAAGTATATGGCTTTTCCTTGAAACAAATATAAATAAATGAATCATCTTGAAATCGACTTTCATTGAACACCCAACATTATCCCCCACTATTAATATTATATATTTTGTGAGTCATTCACAAAAGAAATATAAGTAAATATAATACACACATATAATGTTAAACACTAACACTTAATGGTTTCGTCGAAAAAAGGCTCGGCAATACTCTATTTAATTAGTTGCCTTCGCACACATAATGAAAAAGTGAACACAAAACAAGGTCGACGTTGTTTATATGAAATGGCCTTAGGGTTCGACAGTCATAATGCCTGGTTAAGTTTCCGACTTTGTTTGTTTTATACGAAGATTAACAGTACATATTAACCCTAACAACACGACTCCCACATGAAGCTACGAGTGTGATGGTTAGTTGGGACTCACTGGAATAAATAATGCTGTTATTGTACTGGTTGTTTCATTATTGTAATGATGTGTAACTGAGGTGGATGTTATGAATAATGGATCTTAAACCATAGATCATCCGTACGAATATCTGGATGTTTTTGTAACTAATAATCATATATTCAGTATCTTAAATGATGATTTGACTAACGACAATTCATATCTCTTTAGACAGGAGAAAAGTTCAGATGTCGCAAGCTTTAAATCTAAAAACTAAATGAACGTTTAATGATATCTAAGAATTTTCTTAAAGCGATTTCGCTTGTTATATCCAAGAATTTAAATGAAATTAATATTTCCAGATATACTACGCGTTTTTCATTATTTTAAAACTCCATACTCCCGACGTTTCCGTTGCTCTGCAGCAACCTTGATCGCAGGTTTTTGTAATATTTTTAAGCTTTTCTAATGCTATTTATATTTATCTGCTTATCCTTTTTTACATCACTGTTACTCACTTCATCAGTCACATGTATATATTGTAAAACTTACCATATATACTTCCGTAATAAGCTAGATGTTGGATTCCTACTAATTAATTCAAGTTATTAAAAACGAGTCACTCGTTCAAAATAAATCACGATTTTTAAATAACCTCGTAGCTAACTTTACAAAGGTTTTTTGCTGTTTCGTTCTTATTCAAATAAATAGCATTTTGAGTGGATCAACTCTATAGCCACGATTGTCTAATAAAATTAGTAAATAATATTATATATAT
>DVQP01001645.1:0-14765 GCA_018231745.1 Danaus eresimus
CAATGCTGATACTAAATACACTACAGAAAAACTGTAAAAATATATAAAAACATTGTGGACATAACATATATATAGCAAATGATTAAAATTGATCTAGTAGTTTTGATCCCCCGCCCCGGCCGGTCGGTACCGCCGCATGCCCCGCAATTTTAAATCTGTAATATCTTCGAAAATATTCATTAAATCTTGTGCTGTATAGGACCATGTAGATTTGTATTAAATCAACAATGTATTTAAGCTATTTAATTGGATAATGATTAATGCTGCATTGGTTAAAATCGCTTCGAAAATTAGCCAATATTTCTGGTTAAAAATTAATGTCAATAAATGTTACTGTGGGATATCCATAAGAGATAGACATGTACCGTCGCGGAGTTTACTGTAGACCTTTTCAATGTGTGCAAACAATTAGTACATTATTTTGATAAATCTCGTAGGATTCAGTCTGCGTTTTGAGATGTAAACGGAAAAATATTGAAAATTAACGACACCAGATTATAAACCTCAAAAATAACAGTATTTCTCTACTATGTAATGTATGTTATTTATTATACGTGTAAACCTTCCTTTTGAATCACTCTATCTATTAAACAAACCGCATCAAAATCCTTACGTAGCTTCAAAGATTTAACCATACAAATGAACTTAGAGACAGAGAAGGCGAATTTGTTTTGTACTTTGTAGTGGTGAGGATCAACAAATCTTTTGATTATTATTGACAGTCAAGTGAAAGCGTAACCTCTGTATTGTTTTAACACCATTTGATTTTCTTCTATCGGATCTTGTTTCATACGTCTTAGGAAGGGTCGAAGAGGTCGCGTCCAGTTGACTTCAAACTTACGAACACCTGGGCACTTCGCTAATCTAATTTTGAACTTTCCATAATTATGGTCCAAGTGAGCCGAGCTAGGGGCTGATCCAAACAACAGTTATAGTTCGTTAAATGTTTCGACTTTAGTGTTGAAACTCTCTGAGTTATCTTAGCCCTTAACGGGGGGGACTGTTTTGTTTATTTCATCAATATGTTTTCCTCAAACTCTTTGATTATAACACAATTATATCAGTTAAATACCTATAGTACTCATAGCAATGTGCATAAACGTAACTGAGTTTTTTAAGCTTCAGTAAGGTTTCATAAATTTTCGTATGTATAAAATGAGTACGGTTCATGTATAAAAATGTTTTTCGAACCTGAAGCAGAATCCTAATTCTATTCCGAGGGCTATCAAAATCCATTCTCGATATACTTTTTTGGTTCATCTCCCGCGCTCCGCTGATGCGGCATAGAAACAATGAACAAAAGATATTGGAGTACAATCCAATAACGTTTCGTTTCTGTAATAATTAACTATAACAAATGGCCGCGGATGTTATTTACGAGCGATATCACTGGGATTTAAAGCAGTTTGTACTTGATTTTAAAATGATAACGATTTAAAATAACTTGCTCACCTGGGACTGCGCTTTGCACGGCAATACTATTCGATTGGATAAATGTTCCAACCATACATATAATAATTAAAGAGGACTTGTTGTATTGACATTGTAGATCTTTTGAATGACGAAAATGATGAACAGAGTTTTGTGAATTTAAAATACATGTATTAGAATAGAATTTTTTGTTCACAGGTGAAATTGTTCAAAGCTAAGTATGATGTGCCGGAGGCATTATACTATTACGGAACGTACATGAACAAACAGAAGCAAACCTAAGCTGCGTGTCATAACCCCAGGGGCTCGAAAATGTATATCGAGTGGGACATTTAAAAATGTCAGGGAAAGGTCCTAAATAATTGTTATTGTTTTTATATAAACTCTTTACAAAGCATTAGTTTATAAAATAATGTTATCCGTTGAGGGTCGAAGAAATACTTCATGTAAAAGAACCTTGTTGTCTTCTCTCTTCCAATGACATAGAACTTTCTGTAACTTTTGAAACAATAAACTCAGAACTTTGTTGATTTTTGAAATTTAGCTTTGTTTATTTCAGTAAAAACTTACCTTCGATAGTGATAATAGTTTTATTAAACCTCAGAAATACATTACACTTACTATACACAGCGAGACAAACGTAGAAAATTATTAAAGTTATTAAATAAAGCTTGCTAACTGTATCTTATCGCTAAGACTGGAACTAGTTTACATTACGATAACGTGATAGCACCAAAGAAGAAAAACAATTTACACCGAAAGGGCATTTAATACACAGGAAATAAAGACTCGAATCAAATAACACTTACACTGTTTAGTAAACAAGGCTGGTCGTAAAACTCTTGTTTGATGCAGACTTGCAAGCGATTAGAAACGCTTTGTACTTCAGGAAAGAAATAATTATAATCACACACATACATACACTATGTTTGTTTATTAAAATACAGTTTTCTTTGATATCTGTAAATTTATTTATTGTATTTTAATTTCAGTACTTGTAACATGCCCCAACAAATAGTATATTACTCGCTTAGCGGATTGCCATTGGATATATTAAAACAAGATTGTCCGTTTTAAATGTAATATTATTCATAATTACATACACGATTTAAAATCAACAAGAATTCAATTGAACTTTGTGTTATTAATATCTGTGATGTCACGTACTCAGAAAACCCTCCGTCATTAATATTTAATTAATCGTTATAAATATTTAAATTCAATGTCTTTCAATGTGATGTTTACGTCTTTGGGCGGCCTCTGAGATACCATCATCTTAAAATATTTATGCTGTGTTTTTCTTTATAAAGTAAATGGAGTTCAAGTGCGCTCGAGTCCCGTCAATAAAATGTTTAAGAAAATTTTGCGAGCCTCTTCGACGTTCAGTAAGATATTCAGTAAGATATTCTTCCCGAGCTAACGTACCAGTGAGTGAAATGTATTATTCCTTTGTATTTTTTACACGAAGCACGTCCCGCAGCACGTAAACAACGAATCCACACAGCAGCTCTAAAACAATATTTGACGTGGCTCCCACATACTGTTTGTAGCCTGTTGTCACTACACTCTTTGCTGAGCGACCGACAGTTGTCCCGGTGTCAACTCCTGTCAATATCCTGGGCTATTAATGATGTTAACAATTATCCTGTCACACGTCACACACGTTTTAAACATGTATCGACCCCTGAAGTCTCTCGGACTCAGACCTACATATATACGTACGTATAGACACATTACACCGTCTACATATATAAACTAATTGTGACGATAATATCACCCCATACGAGCTGACCTTAACATTGCGGACTGTATAAACTCCTATACATTTGGACCATTTAAAGTTCCTTTACATCTGAATAAGTTATCATTTAGTATTTGGGTGAAGTTGAAGCATAGTGCGGTAGACATTAATGACAGTTTCATCGTTAGTCGCGTCCTATATCAGACATTACAGCTGTCACTCTAACTACCGCTGACAATGTACCGACTACTTCACGGAACAGATACGAGATACTCATTCACCAACAAGAAGCTACTCAAGGGATTCCGCTGACATTTCGTATTTAAGGCAAGTTATCGAAAACTTAACACTA
Source organism: Danaus eresimus (assembly GCA_018231745.1). Taxonomy (NCBI): domain Eukaryota; kingdom Metazoa; phylum Arthropoda; class Insecta; order Lepidoptera; family Nymphalidae; genus Danaus; species Danaus eresimus. The sequence goes on from DVQP01001645.1 coordinate 3,525, forward strand.
AAGGTGAAGTTTCTACTTGCAGATTGACTTGGAGCGGGAATAAACAGTATTTAGTAATAGACCGGTACCAGTGACGATACACTATGACGACGTGCGTATACAAGCGAAGGTACTGCTAGGTATGTTTATTTGTTTTATTAAAATTGAAGTGAAATTAATACATTGCACATCCTAATGTGAAACACTGACTGAAATATTAAACTCTATCTGTGTTATACACAAAAAGAGGATTTTTTCAGCTACCTATCGATATTATCGATTGAGATACGTCGTTGTTCTTTTATAAATAATAAACTATAAAATAAGCTATAAATTGTACAAAAAAAATCACTCAAAATTTAATATTAGCTAGTAAGCTGTGTATTCGCTTTATGGATAAATAATAAACGGTTTTAAATTTGATTATCGTTCACTAATCCCAACATAGTTAATCCAGATATAGGCTGGGCGAGTTAGTGTTTACTAAATAAACTATTACTGGGATACATCTATTGCTAGCGCGACGTGTCGCGGTCGTACGGGCTGTCAGTGTTGTAGTTGAAATAAACTACTTACAGTTATGTATTCACATTTAACCTCTGTGGCCTCCGTGACCACTGATACGAACATATTTTAGAATATTGATATTAAATAAACTGTATGCAAATGAATCTGATACTAGCGAGAAATGAACACGTAATTAAACTTTATTGTGAAAAAAACTGAAAATCACGTAATAAAAATAAAACATAGGCACCGTAACCGAGGAAGAACTCATACACATGTTTTTAATTATATTACAAAGCCTTCACGATACCTTACTTATACTTTATAACGTAGCTAGTATGTAATAAGATATATACGGAAGGACATAAGATATATAATATGTAACGTATTTTAACTTTCATCTTAACCTGAAGCTGAGGTACATGATGTTAACTTCGTACTCTGACCTATCGTATCTCTCAAGAATCTCAAGTCTGACAACTCGCATCTCAACCCCCGGCAGACTCCGCGCCGCGCGCCACACTAGTTCTAAACAATAATTGGCTTCTTCGATGGGATGGAAACTTCAATAAATTAAGTCATACATCGTCCGTGACGTTTTGAATGAAAACTACAATTTTGCCAACGAAGTTCCAATACACAAAGAAGCGACAATCGTACTGCCAGAGCAATACGGGATAATATTCTACGGTGATAAACATAGAAACGTGAACGTTATTGTGTCTCTGATAAGAAAATGCATTGTTTTAGATGTAGCCCTTGAGCTTCGGATATATTCGACTAGAAATAATGCAACGTCAATTTATTTAACTGTTTTATTGAAGTTGGAAAGCTAAAGGTATTCCGACTTGTATCAAGACCAATAAAAATTTATTTCTCGAAAGTCACACGGTTTATAACAAAGGGCAAGTGTTTATTTAATTAAAACACAGGCACTATAGAAAATGGCGTATCATGTAAACTTCCTCGGCGTTATTAAAATCCTTAATATCTTTTAACACCTCGCAAGTTAAAGTGAAAAATGTAAGTGCACATAAAGAATGGTTTTATGTTACGGCGGCTACATGTTCCATATTACAACTTGGGACTCCTCCAGGCTCCAACGCTCACTATAGAGAAGAATCTCATATGTACTTAATATTCATTAAAATAATATAATGACTTACGTACAGACGGTCTGCGATATAGATAGCTCCTGTGAAGAACAGAAAGAAATAAAAATTACCTGAAACCAAAAAAAAAAGGATTAAAATATAAGATAGGATACAAGTAACAGCAATAATAAACTTAAAATAATGACCGCAAAATATAATAGTAGTTAAGAACGTCGGTACAACGAAGCTCTCAATGACAACTAATGCGGAATCAAATTCTACAATAATCAAAATCCTCGGCCGGTAATACGTTATTACTGTAACCGGTTAATCTCGTAATCCGATTACCGGTAAGTGCGCGTCAATGGCCGTCGATTACCGGATATAGCCGATTACCGGCAGTTTACCATTCGTTCACACACATTTGCATAACGTTACATGTACATACAGACAGACACACACTAAAGTTTATATATTTATTTGTTTTTTTTTGAGAAAAATGTATGTTTCAAACTTCGAATCTAACAGAAATATATAAGATTTTAATTTAATTCCTTTTATTTTCCAGTCATCTGACTTACGAAGAATTTAAACCTAAAATGAAAAATATATTGTTAATTATTTTAACTGGTGGGTATCCTCTGACGGAAGTGAACAGTGTTAAAGACAAGGAACATCAGTGAGTAACGCTAGGGCAGGTTTCTCGCCACACGCACCTTGTGTACATGTGTACTCGTGTTTGTTCTCTCGCGGTTATTAGCTCTGTTCGATGTCACATTCAAAGAGTAAATATTACAGTGAAATGAACTGTCCCAGCGCTCAAACAACGATTCATGTTGAATACAAAACAGCTCTAAGTGCTATAGACGAGGGATACGACATGAAATAGTTAACGTTACATTACCATCGAGTTTAAATAATATTTTAAACACTCGGACGCCAATATGTAATGAAACGATAAACATGTTTCATTGTTACACTTTGTATGTACTCACTGAACTATTATTTGATACAACAACAAATAGCTAGTATAATACGATCGAGAGTCCAGACACCACTAACGAAAGAAATTATCACGCTTCTTGTACAACAACGCTCTGGGAGAAACAAAGATTTACGGAGCCGTTTATTATAATTAGTCGGTTATGGAGGACGGACACGGAGGCAACTTTATTACACATAAAAAATAATGGCAAAGAGTTACTTTCATAGACACGATTATAAGACAGTCGACACTTATGTTGATATCATTGGAAAAGACAAAGTATTCATAAGAGAATTGAAAAAAAACTATTTGATGCCGACAAGTTATTTAAGTTGTTATTGTAAACCACGTCTACAACTCCTGGCGGGCGGTACCTAACATGAGTCTCATAGATACACAGCAATCATATACCTGTTCTTATTTCCCTGTTTTTATGAAACAATATCGAGAAATATTAATATTCAATATTGTATTTATTGCGTGGAGAATAAGAGCATGCATTGTTTGTGATGCAGCCCGCGGGTCTTGAGATAGAGGAAATATAAAACTGTAGTAAATCCATATATTTTATAAGTCGTATTGAAACGAAGCTGCATACGGAATACTCCTTGGATAATAAACAATTCGGACTGAGGTTACACAAAGTAAAGTTTGATTTAAGTACAGTTTAATAATAAAATAATTTATTATAACGCTTAAAACAAATATATAAGACACAATTTAGAATATCACATCTTCAAATAAATCGTAACCGGTTAATTTGGTAATCAGATTACAAGACAAGAGTTCGTCGATAGACGTCGATTACCGACATTACTTTCCGGTCAGACCTGCATACGACATAGGCATCGGCATTTAAAGTTACAGTGTTAAGTTAATTTGAAATGTTCATAATTAGACCATGATGTTAAGTAACCGAGGTCTTGTCGGAGGAATTAAGAGAGCTAGCCGATAGTCCGTCACGGCGCGAGCGGCTGTGGAGCTAGATTGGTCGGAAGTAATGCTGCAATGAATTCAGATTACACAAGACGGGAGGCAAAGAAACGAACACGCACACACTCGGCTGAACTAGCCGAGTGCCATTATTAATTACATATTACTATAAAATCGTTTAGTCCATGTAATTATGTTTTGTAGTTTGTAACGCAATCCGTCCGTCGGCAATTCGTCCAGGACCCCGACTTCATGAGGAAGATCAATGGCAGGATGTTTTTCGGTTAAGATAAAGGAAATCCCGAGTGTCGTACTTAATGGTATTTTACTTTTAACAACGATTTAAAAAAACAAGAATGCCGTCAAGATCAGTTCAGACGACCTGGGTATCGTTACACGAGCCTCGACCCTCGTTGCCAACTATGAAACGGATAAAGTACTACCAATCCCTGTATATTATTTTAAACTCGCTTCATTATTAATTATTTTATATTACTCATACCGCCCCCGCCCCCGCCCCCGCCCCCGCCCCCTCACTATAACATTAACGAACGGTTGCCGCAACATGTGCTCTACAATTTATTTGTTTTTGTGCACTTGTGGTTTATTTCCTTACTGTAAATTTTATTCAAAGGATTCTTTTTCGTAGAATTTTATAAAATATGAAGAGGATTCGACTAAATAAATGCTCTTTTATTTATTCGAATTAAAACGCATATAATTTTAATTGAAGTATTACACTCAGCATCGCTTAAACGTTCAAAATATAGATATTTTTATCAATTTTCATTTCAATCCGCTTATTTTATAAATGTGAATAATTTGTGTGGTTTCTACGTCGGTTATGTTTGCTACAATTTTTCTATGTAACCATGATGCTGTCACAACTCATGGGAATTGAATATGATATTTATACCTCCAAGAACTTATTTCGAGCCTGAAACAAAAATGTGTCAAACAAAACAATAATGCTATCTTAAATTTAAATGTTCTTAATGCTTCACTTCGGTTTTTTAATGAGGTTTATGATTCATATTTATGTGTACAATATATTAAGAAAGTTATCATTTAATTTAAACAAAACAACATAAATCAGAGGCATTTTTTTTAATTATATTCTAATCGAAATGAATTCATAAACTTTATTGGAGGGACAGTTAAAAAAGCTACAGGGCGATATATATAAAAAAGTACAAACGTAATAAAATGTTTCCTTTTCTAAATTAGCTGATGACGGCAACACTTTTGCTTCTGATTTCTCTGTCATCGACCGTTATCATAACACAGACACACGCGCGGTTAGCGGTATTGTGCTGGTGGTAATGTCGCCGACAATAATTGCTTCCCTTTGTTATGATTACATTAGGAATCGTACACAAAGATGTCACACGCCTGGAGATAAATAGACGGAAAAAATTATTGAGATACCACCGGCCGTAGCATGATATTATTTCCGCCTTTATCACTTAGATAGACTATGTTATAAATATAAATAAAAATACAATGATGGCTGTACAATGTCGTAACTCGTGTGTTCATGTCCTAACAGCCACCGTTCTCAGCTGTTACAAGCGTTCGCATTGAGATAAAGTACAGCGTGTATTTAGTATGATTTGTTGACAGCCCGCTATATTGCTGTTCTAGAAACTTTAATAATTAATCGGTATTTGTTAGAAAGTCTTTACAAGTTTTGTAATGTAACTTAACTTATGTGTCGTCTTAAAAATATCAGATGAACTTCGAGTTTATTCCACTGTCGCCTTTAGACAGGAATCAATAAAAGTTGACCGTATACGACCATTCCCATATTACTTACACCAGACAGTTTTCTAAAGTCTTATAATATAAAATAAGAAAAACCCATGCGAGGGTCTACTATTCTAAAAAGCCTTAACAACGCGCCGTGTTTCATAAAAAAATGAAATGTTGAAAGTAGTGCTACTTTTATGATGTGTATATATTTTTTAAATAATTAACAAACAATGGTCCGGCGCTTGTGAACGCAGGTCAATTAGCGCCGGAGATTCAAAGGATGACGTTGATGGCTCTCATCACTGTGATTGCCAATGGAATACAACAAACACTGCACACGACATCTGAAACATCCCGACACTAAGTTAGACGTCGATAACCAATAAAATTATTCGTTAACATGGTTTCAATGATATAAAACAGTATACATGACACGTTCGTGTCTGTGAGGCCGCAGCGCGAGTCACACATCTTTGTTCTGTTTGATTTGTATCAATGACTTCATATCTTTCTTCATTAAAATGGTAATTAGAGCTCGGCGGTGACAAAGCGTTAAACATACAATTTAACAACCTTCATTAATATTAATGTACTTATATTAATTATAGTCTTCTAAAAATTCTTTTAATTTTCATGTTTTTTGTTCTTGTCTTCGTTTAGTATAAACCATGTCTTTGACAGAGGTATGCTATTAAAAACAAACAAGAAACTGATTACTTCAGGATGTGCATTTATTAAAAACAAAGTATTTTCTAAAGTATCTAAATACGGGAATTGAAAACAATTTTAATGTAGAGAAAAATACAATCTATTACACAAATCGTGACCAAAACAAGGGAAGTAGAGAATATTCGAATAAATAGTAAAATGACATGCCTCAGTTATTAGTTATTATTTAGAGTTTACATTAAAACTGTTATTTTATGTAAGGCAGCACAATAAGTCACGTACAGTGCTATCGGAACGACATCTACGTGAGATTTGAGCAAACAGAACGTCTTTGTTGCGGACAAGTCGGCGACAAACAGATATTATCATTAGTTAAATATTCATGTTTAAAGTGACGACTACAATCCTACTTTGTTCGCCACACAAATGAACTGTCTTCCTTTTAATGGCTAGCAGATATACTAAAAGATTAATTTGATGCAGAATCAAAATAATCAATAATTACTACGAACTGAAATTTAATAGTACTTAATTTCTGAAATTCAATCATCTTATATATTCAATTTTAAACATCTTAATACCCAGATACCAATAGTACAGCCTGAACCTCTGAGAGTCGGTGTTATCTAAGTGACTTTATTCATTGGATAAACACGAAATCATTTATACAAAACAAATATTTCTTTAAAAAATATTTTTCAATAAACGTAATTAATCTATTTATAAATGTTCATAGGTATTTAATTAGATTAAATTCTTACATTATTATTTGTAACGGAATGTGTATACGGGTGGTCGTAGAATGTATGTATGTATGTATGTTTTGAACCTGATCACCTATCACTCACTAATTGTTTTCGTCATACAAAGTAGCGTTGATGAGTTTAGGAACCTCAAAGTTCATTAACTGCTCTTACATTCACTCGTACGAAAATTAAGATGATAACAAACACGGACGGAATGTTTTTGAGATTCAAAAACTGTTACTTGCAGCTGTCCTACTAGCTACTTAACACAAAATATTTAAGCACAACTATGGAAAAAGACTCGCGATGATATTGGAAAACGAATATATTAAATTTCATTAAAACTTACTGATTTACAAAAATAACTAATAATTTAAAAGAAATAGTATTAATCGATGAAAATGGCTCCTCAGAATATTTGCTGTCGTTTAACATTTTCAACAGTAAGGTTTTATATTTCTGCCACAACTTCACTACCCGTGATGACACACTTCGGACCGGTTCAGAACAGCGAGTTCCGGTCTTAGCTGGAATTTGTCTAAAATTATAACAAATATGTAAATACGTTAGAAAGTTATTAATAATGATGAAAAAACCAAAAACAAAAATGTCACCTACTTAACAGTTAAGTGTTGTGATATACTATTAAAACATTTTTTTTATCTTCAGATAATGAAATACGACATATATGAATATAATAAAGCGTATTTATTAGTTCTTTTTTATTAATAAAAAAAACAAAACAAAACGAGGTGTTCTATGATCGGTAACCTAGATACAGTAACAAACACACCGGCGACCGACGAGCGAAGGAACAGCCCGCTAACGGTTGCTTGACCCTTGGGCCAAGTTACGAGAGACGGCGAGTGACATACACCGCGAACTCTCCCCGACACTAGGACTCCACGCTCACGTGCACTACCCACGAGCGCCGCCCAGGAGCAAAGATCCAAACATTCTCATAGAAAAAATGAAGTAACGCTAGTTAACTCGAAACGCCATGATAATGTAAAACGAGAGAAAAACGTTGTGGCGGGAGAAGATTTGGGTGCTATTGTTCCATTTTATTTTCCTTAAATAATTAAATGATTTCGCTGAAAAGTAATTATTATTCAGAGTGAGACAGCTGTGCCTTACTGGACCGTACAAGTATTGTTATATTCGGTGTTCACCATTAACTTGTACGTCCCGTCTGAGGTAACGGTTCGCGGCGCACGCGCAGCCATGCGAAGAACGCTGTGACCATCCCCTTTTTCGTGCTGCGGAGTAACAGAGAACGAAGAACAATTGCCATCGAAGTCACAGATTATAGTGTAAGGCGGCGATTAAGGAAACGTTATGGGTTTCATATAGATGATGGCGCAGAATAATTTCAAAATATGATTAGAAATCAAAACACTTGCAGTCTGCGAACTGTTTCTAAGCCATACAAAGTAGAAGCGATTTAGTCCTTATCTCAACAAGGATACCGAATACGTCATTAGCGCCGTGTCACTGACTGTGGAACGACGCTTCTTATGAAGATCATCCTGGCATCTCTGAATAGACATATTTGTCACAAATCCCAGCATTATTATAAAGGTGAAAGTGTTTCCTTTTATACATTTTTCTTCACGCGAAAGCTGCGTTAAATAAACAGTTACGAGAAATGGAACAGAAAAAAAAATTATTAAATAAGGTTGACTTGCAATATTTCTGTTGGGAGCAACTTTTACACTCATCGATACTAAGGGAAAACATTTTGAGTTTTTGTCAGTTTACTGAAAATTACAAACACAATGTACAATGAATGTTGGTACATTGTGAATAATACAGAACAATTGTAATACATCAAGTTGTTTGTTCTGCAGACGACATAGACGCGAGCGGTCGTATCCCACCTGTGAAAAGCTTCGCTCTCATCAATGTAACGTACGGCCGCCTGGCTGTTCGCCAGCACGGCCTTTACGACGTCACTTGTTATAATTATTAGCCGGTGACGTAGACATTTGTAGCACATTTGATGAACATTTTATTAGTGTCACAGCTTTAAAAAATATTTTAAGTTGAAAATTGAATTAAAGCTCACGTTTAACAAAAACTTTATAAATTAGATGAACCGACAGTCCCCTCGTGTTGGGAACGGCCTTAACATTTATATGATTTTTGCTTTTAACTCTACATACAACCGAAAAACGTTACAAATAGCTAGCTCGCGGTACTTCAACTATATTTTTAGAAAACAATTAGATTAACTCTTATTTTGAAATGCATATGAAATGGAACTCACGTTTTATTAAAAAAAAAAATACATATATTAAAATATTTAGTTACAATCAAAACGAACGAAAAGTTATTTACTTTTTGTAAGTTTCATCAAATTCAATATAACCCAACTCCCTAACAGTAGTCACTACTAGCGTACCGTGAACAGGTCGTAAGTAAATTGTCCATTCAGAACAGTTATATGTTGTCGTTATTGTTTTAACGAGGTCGGACACAGGTACCTTCATCTCTGACCCCGGGTTTGTTGCAGACAGTCGAACGATAAGAAATAAAGATATACCCCACTCAGCCTGTAACATTTAAATAATAACGGATAATGAAACAGTAACAAATCCTTAGCGAAATTATTACCAACAATATTAATGTTCGACACTATAGATACTTTTCTTATTGTATTAATATTAATCTGTTACCAAATAATTCTCATGAACTGAGTATTTTCTATATATTTTCAAGTCTATAGTTAATACCGATTTACTTTGGAGTATAATGCTGATCGTCTCCACATCGCTCTTGGGGCAGTATCAATGTAATTAAATCGTGTATCCGTGATTGGAATATCTAAAGGTAACCACGAGCGCAGTAGGTACTATCTACTCTCAAAAGCGCCTAATCTGTTACTTTCTCAGAACAAACTGAAACCAGCCTTAATGGTGTACATATTGAGTTTATAACAGAACACAGTTCCTCGCTATTGTGTACTTGTACAAGGTACGCCAGCAGAACTATATATGTCAAACAATGCGATACACACGATATTTATGCCGAATTGACACCATTATGCACCACTTCGGCAATATTTTTCTTATAACATTGATATTTGAGCGTACGACAGCCCCTCGATTCCATTAGGCAGCTGTGTTTGATGCCGTCCCCAGCCCTTAATACGACGATGATTGAAATGCTCTCTCAGACTTCTATTTCGAACATAATTCGTAATCTGGATTACGTTTGAAGACAAACGTTTAGAATAAATTATTTAAAGATACAGAGAACAGCCAACCTTCGTACGGAGATACATGTGTAATGTGTATCACTGACTGTGATATGAAACAGCACTGTAGGACTCTACCTGAAAATATATTGGGGAAGCAAGGAACTCACGAGAAGGCGACAGAACCTAGCAGCGGCTTCAGAACATGCTATACTCGAACATTAGGACACATATGTTTCATTTCCCAATGTACCCATAACGGAGGCTGGAATACAAAATATAATTAATTATAAATATAAAAATTTAAAGCCTTAACATGATACAGGAAGAGCGACAGCTCATTATCATTTAACAAAATGTGTTCACAAAAAAGGGCTGATATTTTGTAAAGCCTGGCCGGAGACAATATGCGACAAAAGATTGTCCGGAACCCTAAAAATGTAGAGGTCGTTACGACCGGGGGCGGGGGTGGAGGGGCACTCCTCAGTCCGGCTGCGGTTTATGGCCGGGCCAGATAGCGGGGCAGACAGTAATACGATTAAAAGACAATCCCAAGGTCATTATTAATTCGGAACATCTTGCGATTCATAGCCTATTGAGAACTAATCCCAACAACCGCTGTCTTAAAAGATTTGCAATGATTTGATTGTTTGTCAGAGCGAGTCGCACTGAGGCGCCCTAAGGACGATGAAGGAAGTACTGAATAAACATTTGGCAATGTTAAATACGGCAGTGTTAAATACGGGGACGATTTTGGGAATCGGTAACGAGTTAGTTCTATTTAAATAAAATGTGTCACTCAATAAATCGGTTTCTCTTTTCATTGCCGCATCAGATCGGGACTATCCGAGATCCCCATATATCAGATACTTGAAGGGATTTAACACAAAATAACGGTAAAATCCAATCGGCTGCGCCATTTACGCCAACGGAACCGTAATCCTAAAATTTGAAATGTAATTTATAATATGGCAAGTTCCATTAATACTAGTCGCTGACTTCCTCGATGGGATGAATGAAGTGTAGACAATGAAGGCTCGCTGTGGGTTGATGGTGACGGTGATCTCTTGATTGACAACGTACTATAATAGAATAGTATGTATATATATATATATGGGGTTGAGAAGGTCAAAATGATCATAGCTCACTATGCATAAATTACGTGATATAATTAAGTTATATTGCAGTCATCAATTACCGAATACTAAATATATTAATACACATTAATATAGAGAATCTATTAGGAAGACGGAAACAGCTGGAACCTAAATCAATGGCCAGCAATAAGTTAGTCGACACCAGCACCTCGCCAGACCCAGAGCAAACGTAATTTGACGGGTTCATCATTAACATATATATATATGTTAATGATGAACC
>DVQP01001646.1:0-14763 GCA_018231745.1 Danaus eresimus
ATATATATAATTAATGTTATATGTTAGGTAGAGAGAGGAGGTGAGCCTTAGATTGGAGCCCTTTAAGCACCTGGGTCGCAATTCTGAGGCACCATTGAAGCTCCTCTACCAGCAACAAATCTGAACCCATGGAATGCTGAGAGGTTTCGTCTCTGTATGTATAAAATAAAGTTCCACTTACACGTGACAAATACAACGCCGTCCTGCAGACTTGGCACTCATCGTCGTCACGGGCACTCCATATTGTCGGACGGTTTTTATTAACCAGCAGCTGAATCAATGAACAAATATTATAACAATAATATAAAATATTTATTTCGATTCAATCTTTACATCTGTGTGTGCGTGCGTACGTTACGCGTGTGTGAGCGTGCGTGCGTGCGTGTGTGTGTGTGTGTGTAGGTATAATTCCATGTCTCACCGGTACTTTGAGATCGGTGAGTGCCCTCCTGAAGGAGAGCTCTTCGGACACTATGTCATTGAGATGTTTGTTGACGTGTTCCAGAACGTTCGATGGTAGCTGCGGGTCCTTGGCCGCTGATATCAGCAGCTGTTCCAACGAAAACGACGACGGCTCGCAGCTTTCCTTCAACTCCTTCATAAAAAATCAAAAATTAATAAGAAAATCTGTTTCATAGTAGTATTCATTAGCTTGCTGTATTTTTTTCTTATTTTTACGATAAATTTATTATAAATAACTTCTCACCTGGAAGGCCTGATTGACGTTTTCGAAATAGGACTCAGTAGCGAAGTAAACGCTCTCCGAAACTGTGAAGTCGGTTGACACCGAACTAGAGTACGCCTGGGGGTTCACGAACACGAATTCGCCCGGCCGCTGTACGCAGCGTGTCAGTTTGATGTTACGGTCTAACAGGAGGTTGAGCGGTGTCATTGCGATCTCGGAGGGCAGCCACAATGTTTTGTTCTGGCACAGAGTTGGACAGAGAGTTTCTAGGGCGCAGCGGAAGTTCTGCCCTTCGTGGCTGGGGACTCCATACCTAGCAAATTAAACGATATATTCCATTAGACAATGGTGACCAAAGATACTGGTGACATTTATAATATTTATGTAATCACCATATCTTCTCTGTTCCTTGGTGCAAGTAATCCATCCACGGCAACCCGTGAGGGTCGCGGTGCCAACAGCTGGTTGAAAACACCATGCCCACGTGCAGTGACGGCACTGTCATACCAGCCAATGAGCCGAGTAAACGGAGGACATTACTCTTGTCGGTACTCAGATTCTAAGAAACAATCCCCCATTAATAATTAGTTACATTTTTCCTGGTCAAATTTATACGAGAACAGTCTTTTGGACTCCTCACCTTCAAGTACCAGGGGTTCGTATTGATCGCATCATTCGTCTTACTCTTAGGTGGGATGTTTCCTTCTACGCCGCTTTCTATGAATGCCGTGTTCACGGACACATGCTGGGTTCCTAGCAGCACAATGTTCCAATACTTCTCCTCGATCTCAGCCACTGTAGGCTGAGCCTTCTCATCGGGGAAGTACATATTGAATGCGGTTCCGGCAATCTGTTGAATATTAATAATATGTTTATATATATACATAGTTTCTATAAATGTTTTAGGTGTACTATATTTGTCATTCAGTTATCCGGTGATACCTTCTTGAATGCTTCGAGTCCCATCTTCCGTCCCAGTTGGCTACAGTCTTCAGCGAGGTTGAGCGCCTCCGTGAGGTAGTCCTCGTCTTCAGCTTCCTCGTCGGACGACTCAAGCTCTCCCAGCATACGTTTCTGCCGGTACAACGGGTTCACGACACGCTTCATCAGTCTATTGTTCTTCTTGATCCACCTCTGTTCCACCTTCATCATCATGTCCTGCCGTTCTCCTGGAAGCAGGCGGTTTTTAGCAATCGACTGACTAATCATTTAGAGTAATGTTAAAAATTAGCAACTAATCTTCAATTTAATAAACAGAGCTTTCTTAATTAAACTGTACTCACTTTTAGTCAGACTGTTGTATGGCAATAAGTACTTTAGGAATAAATTATCAAACTTCTTCTCTGGGTTACGCAGGTTTCTGAGGTTCAATTCTTCGGCTATGCGATGCCATTTCTTTTTATCCATGACAGTCTTTAAGCCGCCCAGTCTTTGGACGATATGGAACACTTTGGGCAGATCAACCTCTAGACCGCCTAGCTGAAATATAATATACATTAAACTTTGATAACATCAAGCGGAATTAAATATTTGTTTGGACTATAATAATACATATTTACCAAAGGCCCACGTTTGAAATGAACGTTCTGTGTAGCTAAATAAGCCCTCATAGTACACAGTTCTCTGGCAGCGGGACCCCAGCGATTGAAGAACCGAGCTATGTATTGATGGGATGTACTGAATTTAAAGTTCTCGGATATAGTACACGTAGGTTCATACTCGTCTGGCGCCACTAGTTTGAAGATACCGTATTTCTTCGTAAATTTCATTATCTTCTCTAAATAGGCCATGGGATCCTTAAACAAAGAGTTAATGTGAAAGCACCTCGTGTACGAGTGGATGATATTTCATTTCATATTAAAAATATTACCGAAAATTCTTCTAGAGTCGGATAGAACACGGGAGCGGTGATGATCTTATCTCGTAGTATTCTGGACACGTTATCAGAGCGCTTGCTCGTCTGGTAGGAGTATCTCGTTAGCGACCTCCGGTTTACAACCTTATTGACAGCAACCCGCCTCAATGGCCGCTGGGCTGCCTTAGGCACAATTCTCTGCCGGCCACGTAGCGAGGAACCCGCCTGTCGGCCGACCCGCTGCCTCTGCCTCTGTTGAAGCCGCCTTTGGTTCCGCTGCGCTAGATTCCTTGCTGTATGATTCTGCGACCTCTCACCTTGTGACTCGCGCTGTGTCTCATTCTGCTGCCTGACATTCTCTGGCTGCGGGTTGCTGCTGTTAGCAGGTTTGGGCGAGCAGTTGGTCGCTTCATTGTCTTGCATGAGATCATCGTTGTCACCGGTAAGGTCGATAGTCTTTATATCCTCACTGTCTGAAACCTCGATCACCATGGCATCTGACGTGTCTTCTCGATCCACAGCCAAGGATTCCTCGTGTTTCCGCTTCCTCATCCCGACGTCTACATTCCTGTTTGTACTGAACTCTTGTTTATACTTGTTCAACATTTTGTAAATATAATTGCAATGGTCACATTGCAGACACAGGCAATCGAAATAGCTTGGCCCGTAGTTTATGATGTCTTTTATAGTTGAAAATTTCGCCCCGATACATTGCTCCGTGTCGTCAATTTCAGGTTCTGGGGACATCGTTTCTTCTCTGGCCTCTGTTGGGTTGTTGGATTTCTTCATAGGTGGTGGCGGTGGTGGTGGGGCAGTGACCACTCTAAAATCTGATGACAACCAGTTCTCGATCCTTTTTATTCCATAGAATGGTGCTTTTAGCGCGATTGGTTGTTCTGAAACTAGTATTACATACTTTGTTAAATGTATATAAATATTAAAAATAAATGCAGAGATTTCCGAACGATCCGCATTACGATCATAGTATCTACGTTTCATATTCCCCCGACTTTCTAGACGATTAAGAATGACAGAAAGGAACAGACAACGCCTATTAAATTTTGTATGGAATTAATGTCAAAATATTAGCTAATCTGAGGTAACGGTAGACATGAGATAGTTGACTAAATAATTTAGACATCAGACAGTGTAGGGAGTCCACCGTATACCATCAACGAAGACCATATTGATATTCTGATGTTAAACGATTATTTCGAATAATATTTATCACAAAACCTTATTCCAGTGATTTTTCATTTTAATTTATTTTAATCAATTTAAGGATAATTAAGTTATACTTTTGTGACTCTTTATAAGTCTATGATTTTCTAAGAACCATCGATTTAGAGATATTAATAAACAGAAAGCTATCCCCGCAAGTCTTATAACACTTATACTTACTCTTTGTCGATGATGAACCGGACTTCATAGACGACTTCCGTCTCTGCTTTCCTATGGTCCGTCTATTACGTCCGTTTGAGGACGTACTCGGGATGGGATCTGAACATACACTGGAACCGGAAGTTCCTGGGACGGGATTCGAATAAATGTCTGACGAAGAAGTTGCCGGCACTTGATTTGAGGACGGCGAACTGGCAACGGAGGCTGTGGATGCGTTCGGAGATGAACAACTTGATGCTAGTGCTGGGCGCGTGTTTTGGCATGATGGCAATGAACCAGACGTTGCGCATAGCATTGAGGATGACGGCTGAGAGACATTGCCCGTAAAAATATTTGAGGATGAAGGGCCTCGGTCTTTGTCTGAACAAATATTTGCGGATGGGGTTGAAGTAGTGACAGCATACACGCCCGTGCATGACGGCCCCGGTACAGGATCTTTGTATATGTTCAATGACGATGGCCCTGGGATACTGTCTACGTATATATTCGTAGATGTCGGTGCTGGGACGGGGGTCGCATACGCAAAAGTCGATGCACCGGGGACGGGGACCACGTGGATGTTTGATGACGAACCCGGTACATTCACCAGGTATATCTGTGACTGTGGTCCCGCTATGGGGTTCACATTGATACCGGCTGGGGATGTAGCCGGGATGGGGCCCATGTTTCCATTGGGGAACAATTGTACAGGAATAGTTTCCATGTTCATGTGGGAGGCGGGCCACGGGTAAGGGCTCACGTCTATTTTGTCTGGCGCTTGACCGGTGCTCGTGTCAAAGTTCATACCAGCGAATGCTGGTCTACCATTCGCGTCAACTATCAAATTTGACGTTGACAGCACTTTAATAAGATTCGCATTCACACTTGGGGTTGGTGCCCCAGGAACAAAGTCCACGTTTTTATTTGATAACGATGGTCCAAGATTTTGTTCCTCCTCTTTATTTTGTGATGGTATGCGTGATAGCAGACCAGGAGCAGGGTTAGTTTTGGTACTAGCCGGTGAAGTTTCTGATAGGGTGATAGCATCTTTATGGGAAGGCGTCGCTTCTAGCATAGGACTAATATTTTTATTGGAAGACGCTAGCCCCGGCATAGGGTTTACATTGGTAGTGCACGCTGGTCCTTGTCCCGCGCTTTGATCTAAACACGGCGGGCTACGTTTCACTGCATCTTTACCTAAAGATTACAGGAAAATTATTGACGCAAACACCACTTCGGTATTTAACATCTTTTCTTTCGATACATAGAACATTAATTCCAAAATTTTCTACCAAATCTCACATACTAGAAAAATGTTCCCAATAACTATGTCCGACATACAAGCGCATTAACTGTTCGTTTCATAAAAAACTCAGTTAATTTTCACTCTGAATTTCTAGCGCACTTTCTTTGATTGAGTAAGCAGATAGTGAATATTTATAGTAATAAAGTATACGAGAAGTTTTTTTGTATTAAATCGAGCCGTTTCAAGGATTGAAATTCCATCAAAGCTTTTGTTAGATCGTGTTTAGGCCCGTGTATGCAGTCATTATTGAATATATGTTAAACAAAAAACATTTAATGTATTTTTTTATGTTTTTATTAACGTTTCATTAAGTAATTTATAAAAAATATATGCCTTTATTAAATTTATTAACTACAATTAACATTAACATTTCAATATATTGAAATGTTTATATTAAAAGACACTATGTGAACACAGCTTCTGGGAAGCTGGTTGTATGGGTACAATTACGTTGTAACAACAAATTGTCAAACAAAATATTATTAATTATACGTAAAATATAAATTTTTCACTAATATTAACTTTCGTACCTTGCAGATTTAGACCAGGTCGTACAAATTTAGTCTTATTTCTAGGTTTTGGCTCGGAGTTTTTAACTGAAAAAATTAAACCGTAACGTATAGACATCATAACAATTAAATAAAATTATTCACAGACATATGCAAGACACAATATTTACCTGACTTTGGGCGTTTGTTATTGATTTTTCTTTGCTTAATAGACGCATCTTTCTTTAAGCTCAATGACTTTTGCCTGAAGAACATTAAAGGCTTGTCGTCGTCAATGGAGAAGTCGTCAGAATAATTGTCGGGTCGTTTCTTCTTTCTCAATTCACGTGAATTCCGTATTTTTACAATATTCTTCTCGCGGTTCTCGAAGTTCTTCTTTTTGGTGACTAAGACTTTCTTTCTTTCGCCGTATGTGACTACCCTCGACCTCAGATGCATGGGCAGTCTGGGTGTTATGACCCTAGCGTTCCTGGTCCTGTCTCGTGAGACAGGCGAGCCATGTGTTCCGTTGGACATCGGTGGGATCAGCTCATGATTTGTTTTGTTTATCGTGACGCCTGATGGTTTGGCCAAGGCTATTGGATTAGCTCGGTCCTTTGAACACAAATTATGACTGTTTTCAAGCCGCTCCAACAGCACGATAGGTTGGGCATGTTTGTGTAAATCTAAAAATTAAAATATAATAAAAAAAAAACACATTAAGATCACTGCAAATCACCCAGTTGCTTATAAAAACTTATTGCTGTTCATGTTTTAATCAGAATTAGATATATTTATTTACTTTTGAACGCTACAATGTCCAACAGCGACCTCGCTGATGTTTTGTTATGGAAGACACTTTTTTCTTTTATAGGTGATATCTCAGTTCTTCGATCTATTCCTCCGCCGGAGACGTTGAGGGCGGGCGGCACGTAGGCGCCTTGAGCGAACTTACGCTGCGCTTGGACTTTTCTATAACAAACGTAATATTTTATTTAACAGCATCCATAAAAGTTCGTGAGATTCACGAGATCGGAATACGTAATGTAAACATAATTCTACAAGGCGAACGATGTTATGATTTCCTAAACTATACTTATACACATGAATAATCAAAAAATTTCTAAACTTATGGTTCAAGCTGAAAATCTTCGCAAATTATTAAACTCGCTTTATAAGTAGTTGAATATATTAAATAATTCCGGACGAGCTATCACAATGCATTTTTTTCAAACTGCACATTACAGTATAGAACACATACAAAAATACAAATGAAAGACAAACATAGAATAAGTGTGCATAGTACTAATTTGAAACATTGATCAAGTCGCTGCCGATCTTTTATTTTCCCCCCACCCCTCTATAGTCTGTAACGCGACATAAGATAGATGGATAAAAAATGTTTGAGGCGACGTAATATGTCACACTTTAATATTATAACAAACAACCATAACTCAACTTTACTCTCAAAAGCAAGTCTTTACTTTAACTAAAACACGTTAGTTTTTTAAACTACATGTTATATAGCAGGCGGTAAAATTGCTTAGTGACAAAAATAGTAAAATTATGATTGTATGAAGAAAAATTAAAAATGAAATATTTCAACATATTGTAATAAAATATAGCAGACCTCCCGCATTTGATTCAAAATATAATAGCATTATGTTCAATACAAAAGTATAGACACCTAATTATATTGCACACAGACACAATCACTTAATTCAATTTTATGGTTTATGTGTCTTAGGGCAATTTTTAACCTATTATGTATTTTTGGGCAATCTAGGTCAGTTGTTAACAATTTGTATGATCAATTAAATAACAAAGATTATTAATAAGTTTAATAACATATAAACAAATCATTATTTTTTATGCATTATAAAAATTAATTACAATATAATTTATTAAACTACAGCCTGTAATTACTAAAGGGGTTAACACATTCAATTGAAGTGATTCGCAATTGCAGTATATTGGTGAAATCTATTAAAAAAAATAATATTTGCCTTGACAAATACATGTTTTAGGCATTGCATACATTCTAGTACATTAATAGCATTATATGGTGAATAATAAATATAATATATATTAAATTCAACATTTCCCTTAATTACCAATTCGCAAGCAGCAATATAATTCTGCTTAAGTTATTCTTATTATCTGTTTTAATATATAATAAGCTGAGCAAACTTATTAAATTTAATATACAACTTACGGTCGTCACACAGATCTATAAAATAACAAGAAACTATGAAATAAAAATAATCAAAGTAGTCGAAGAAAAATATTTTGAAGTACACTTAGTGATCATATAAAATTGTTTGCTGGACTCCAATCCATGGAATCCATTCATAAACCATATCTGTGCTCTTCCAAAAGTTATCGAAATTTTTAAAAAACCAATTTCATTTTTCCAAGTACATTTATATCTACAAGTATCCATATTAATTAGGATTAGTATTTAATTAAGAATATTTATAAGTCATCCTCTTATTATCCATAAAATTCGCTTTGGCTCTGTTTGTATAATAAATATACAATTAATATAACATTTGCGAGTAAATATTTTACCCGTGAGTTAGTATAAACACGTGAGATTTAACCTATTCAATGTTTAGAAAAGTTTAAAATATATATAATAGAGTACATAGTAATAATTAAAACAACAAAACAATTCTTATTGGTAACAACATAAATTGTAAAAGCAGGAATTCATGCCAATCTATACCGCCCGCCATTTTGCGATGCAAAATATTAGCTTTAAGTCATAACAAATACGTACAAATGTATATATTCTTTGAAAAAACACGATGTATCTCTCTTGTGGTATATTGTTCAATAGGACTTTTTTTTCGAAATGATCTCTTTGTGTAAGCTTTATTGATAATTTAACATATCTCTAAATAATAACAAATGAAAATTGCGTCCTACCATGCACAGATTTTTTTTTTTATACCGTAAAATAACATACTATAATATATAACTTGATAAATAACTCAAGAGTTTGTTAATTTCATTAATCACTTACGTCTTCATGATTCGTGTTTTTAAAGATGTTTCATTATGAACTGGACCCCAACGACGCAACAGAAATTTATTACATCTTCAAGCAAGAACAAACATCAACATGGCAGACGCCAGACGACAGTCTGCCGATAGACGATACAAACACGGCGGTCGGTCGTAATTGACTAGTGTTGTCTATGGTTAGTTTTATTATTTCGAATTTTCATTTGTAAATTATATTGGAAAATTAAATAAGATCATAATTGATTTGTTATAATGAATATTACAATGAATTATCATAGTTTATAAATTAATTTATCTTATTTCAGCCTTAACTCCGAAAGTTATAATAATAATATTGGCTTTTTGATTGAAGCATAGAGATGGCTATTAATTTTGTAAAGTCAATATAATTCATAAATTGGAAATTTTTAGTCAAGATCCTTCCGTGTTTATTAAGGTCAAAATTTTGGAAATTATTTACCTTTGATCTCATAGTTACGACAGATAAACTTCAGCAAATACAGATTCAAAAATATTTATTATTCAAAATAGTCTGTGGTGAATATAGATCCACAATAGTGAATGCAACTTGATAACGAGCAATTCCAATTCAATTGTCTTAAAATTTCTAATCTTTTAGTTTAGTTGTCTTGGAATTAAGTAAAACATTTGATGTAACCGATAGCTTAGACGTCTTTAGTTTTAAGTTTCTCTTTTATGAAGGACGCAGTGAGGTGAGTTTCTTTTTATCTCCCGTTTTTAGCGACTATGTTTTATTATTCTAAATATATACCGCGGTCCATTCACCTACTAGTGTGTAATAGTTTTGACCTACCTACCTGACTACAAATTTAACTTTATAAATGAGAGCAGGTATTTCGTCCTTTAATGATATCATATTTATATAAATAGCTGAATTTACATCTTTCTATTTACGTCAGGTGAGTGGGTTGAAAGTACAAAGACTTTATTGAAATGAATGTACCATTTGATCATAACATAAATTAAAGATTACTCTTAATTTGAAAAAAATTTTTTTCATATCAACTTAAAAACAATATCCATTATAATTCTCATTCTTAAAGTGGCTCTTGTTTAATACATTTGTTTTAAATCATACATTTAATTTGTAATTAACATAGTTTTTAATTGTGTGTTTAGGCTCAAATATGAATAGCGGAGGGCAGAAGGTCCCGACTCCTCCGGAGTGTGCACTGGCAGCAGAGATGTTCGATCATTTCTGCTCAGCGGGCACTATGAAACAGATTTTAACATTACACAGAGAAATTTGTGATACCCTCAATTTGAAGCCCAACAGATTGCCCGATTTTTATCCTAAATTGAAGGTAAGTTGATTCATTTAATAAATAACTGGTGGGTAGTTTTATCATAATGCTCACATCGATGCGGTCAATTGAGTTGTGATACAGTGAAACACATTTGAAGCGATGCTATGTTCATCTGGAGGTGGGAAAAAAAAATCTTTTTAAAATATATAACACAGTGTAAACATGTGAATGGATCAAAATTATCATCACTTGGTTTCTGTTTGGCATGAGGCCAATAAAAATATCCAAATGTATTTTAAAGCAAGATGTTCTAAGCGTATGCGAATTGAGTCATGAATTCCTTGTTGTTACCAATAACTAGATTTGTTATCGACTATATATAAAACAGACAGCTTCAATTTTGGAACTTATTTTTCTTTTATATTTTGGAGCAAGTTAAGAAATGAGAGCATTGAAATTTTTAAACTATGAATATGAAAGCTTTATTGGAATAATCATTTTTTAATATTTAATTATCTTTTAATGTCGCTACTCAATCAATCAATCATTGTTAGTCTGTTACAATTATAATTAATTAATTTTATATTGTTTTATAATAAAAGCTATAATAGGCAGTTAAATTATTGTCAGCTGTTTTTCTGTTAAGTAATGCTACTAAGAATGACATTTCTAGTCAGCCTCTAAAATAGCAGTAAAATTATAAGAACAACTTTCAAAAACTTTTTTCTTGTTCATAGACAATTGTTCTGTTTTTTTTTTATTAATTTATATCTATTAACTACACAAGCATAAATCAGTACTGCCATAGTAAGGTTTTTGTAAATAAATTTTAAAAAATATACGCTCAATTTATTCTATACCATGTATTGTTTTTGTTTTTGGTCAAATCAATTTTTAGAAACATGCATGTATAATTAATTGATAATAATTGTTTGTTTGCATTTTATATCACATGATATAAATATTACCTTAGCTAATTTGTGTGTTATCCAAGGCGATAAGATTGTTGAAAAAAAAGTAATAATTTGGCCGATATTCTGCAACAAGTTAGGTGTCATAGTTTTAAAAGATATTCATCAAATTAGTTTTTGAATGCATTTTCTTTTATTTATATGTATAGTTATAACATTAAGTAACTTAGTCAGCTAAAATTAATTAATTGATTTGTACTTTAAATATGATAGTAAAGAAAGGTTATGTTTTAGTTATAACTAGCTCATGGCTCCGGTTCTGCCCCGCATATTACACCTCTTTTTGGACCAGTCCCAGAAGAGGTTTATATATGCGGGTTGTCATCCTTATAAGGATTCTCTTTTCTTTCTGAAGTACTCTAGTCAATAGAGTCCTACTTTAGAGGCGATGGAATTATCTCAAAACAATGCCATTTCAGTTAAATATATAATTTTGAAAAATGGTTTTAATTACGGCGTGAAAGCGTAACAAAGATTAAGTCATATTGAGAACTTAATGCTTTTTGAACTCCGTTAAGAATATCTCGGGTCACTCCTTATGAAGCCTGAAATTGCAATCAACATCGGTCCAGCCGATTAGAATTAGAAGTTAGAAATTAAAAACTAGCGCATCAAATTTTCTTCATGTTTTTATATAAATCAAGTCTAAGACGTTGGCGGGTACACATTTATATATAGCCATGTTGTACGGATTTACTTCAGATAAATTTAGTATGGCTTACAAAAAAAGTATTCTTTAAGAATGAGCTTCTAATTTTCAACTTTCTTACCACCTTGCCACACCACTTTAGACCGTAATGAATGTAATTTATTGAAGCTTCATTTAAAAAAACAGTTGTTTTAATTGAATTAACTGAACGAGAAAGCGGCGATAAAAATATATATAATTTGCCACTCACAAACAATTATTGTAATTAAAACTTTTAATTTAGGCGAAGCTAGCCAGTTCTTGGAAGGCGCAGGCGCTTTTCAAAAAGTTTGACGCTCGCGCCAATCACAAAGTGTACGCTAAGGGTCGGGCCTGCAATCAGAATAAGGTGCTTCTGATTGGGGCAGGTCCGTGTGGACTGCGGGCGGCCATAGAGTGTCAACTGCTTGGCGCTAAAGTCGTAAGTGTCCCATACAACAGAGTGTAACTAACAAATAATTTTATAGTAATATTTTTACAGGTTGTTTAACAACTGACATAGATTTAAGAACCCTTTCAAATATAATAAAATTTTATTTTCTAAACTCGTTACTTCACGGTCTGGTTATGGTGAAATTGAAATACATATTTTATAACATGCTACCAGTGTTGTATAATTAATGAAAGTTGCTCAAATTATAATTAATAATGTTTTAGATTTATTTTTTTTCTGTTCTGAATCCGACCTCCGTGGATCCTTGGGTCATAATTAGTTTTTTATGCACACATATAGGTTGCATATCAAAATTGTGTATTCAATTGGAATTAATATATAATATTCAAATTTATAGCCAATTTTTCGCAAATAATTTGTGATTTATAATAAAATTTATGTCCATTTTAAATCATTATATTTTTATAATAAACATAGAAAATATTTCTAACTTTGTTATATTAAAGAAATTGGTATTTTTCTTTTGATTATAAAACAGAGCAGACTTACGATATATTTTGTTAAGATTAACATTTTAAAGTTTTTTGTTAGTACCTCATTCCTATGCTGATATTTATGAGGTAAAAACAGCGAACTGTAAGTATTCAGTTTAAGGCTAAGTAGTTGTTAATTTTTTTTCCAATTTTCGCAGGTGGTTATAGAAAAACGTGATCGCTTCTCCCGGAATAACGTGTTGCATCTGTGGCCGTTTGTTATCCATGACCTGCGAGCTTTGGGTGCTAAGAAGTTCTTTGGCAAGTTCTGCGCCGGTGCCATAGACCATATAAGCATTAGACAGTTACAGTGTATACTTATGAAGGTAATGACGTCATCATGGTAAACGACGCCTCTATAATATTCATGGGCTTGATATTTTAAATTTTATTTATTTCCAGGTGTCTCTTTTGCTTGGTGTTGAAATACACGAAGGTGTCAGTTTCGAGGAGCTCCTGGAGCCGACGGGAACAGAGTCATCAGCGAGTGAGCATTGAAGATGAATTATCTTTAAAGGAAAAGTTGGATTCTATGAATGAATTATGATTGTTTTCATTTTTATACAGCTTTGGGTTGGCGAGCGCGTGTCGATCCACCGGAGCACCCAGTGTCTCAGTACGAATTCGACGCTCTCATAGGCGCTGACGGCAAACGGAACACCCTTCAGGGTTTCAAACGGAAGGAGTTCCGTGGGAAGTTGGCTATGGCTATCACAGTCAACTTCATCAACAGACACACGGAACAGGAGGCTTCTGTCAGTACATTTAGTCCATATACATATATATATATATATGTATTTACATAAATAATAATATCATACTGAAGAATTATATTCTCCAGGTGCCGGAAATAAGCGGCGTGGCGTTCATATTCAACCAGAAGTTCTTCAAGGAGTTGTACGAAGTGACCAGGATAGATCTCGAGAACATAGTGTACTACAAAGACGACACGCACTACTTCGTCATGACAGCGAAGAAACACAGCCTCCTAGAGAAGGGTGTGTTAGTGAATGTGAGTAAAAAATATGCAACACATACGCACTCACACACGCACACGCACACACACAAACCGTAGACACTAGACGTACACACAATCACATGCATGTATATGTACCACAAGCTTTATAACTGCACACACACACACACAATGACAAATATATGCGTGTGTGCGTGTACGCTTACGTCACAAGCGCGTAGTCAACACAATGATGGCCTTCCTCAGACTGGCTATGGTATGAGACATGATTTAAAAGGTTTATGCATTTCCGTGATACATATAAGAATGTCTTCCTATAACGAATACAATCAAAGAATAAAGAATGATAATAATACAATGATTGAATTATATCGACTGTCGATATGCATTTTGTTTATAACGAATTGAATTCTATATAATGTTTGCATTAAAGTCGCTTATCGAATGTTCAGGTTCTTAGGCATTGGTACTTTTTTTTGCTATACAGATATATCTATGAGTATGTATTGCATGTTCCCGTGCTGTCGTATGTATGTATGTGTGATATTTTTTACTGTAACTATTTTAAATGTTTTAGTACAATTAACATCAATTCGAAAAGCTTAATACGAGAATCTGTTCTTATAAGATCGCAACGCTACAAAATACGTGTTTTCATTCGTCAATCTACATTGCTACTATAATCATTAATGTAATAGATTTACTAACGATAAACTGCTTACGGACCGCTTACCCACTTGCCCAAGGAGAAGAGAGGTCATTTGATGATTTACCCCTATATAAAAAAAGGGTGAACTTTCAAACGGTTCAAATCATTTTATTAAATGATAAATATTTCTAAGTCTACGTCTAGTCTTACGGCAATATTGGAATTGAAGTAACACATAGCATATAGTATGTTTTTTTTTTTTTTTTTTAATCTGAAAGGTTTAAAGATTACCAAATTTACGCTAACGTCAGAGGCTAATGCTATCGTGTGTAACCGCCGGGTATGAACGACACCAGACGCGTTCAATTATCTAATTCGTCTTACTCAGATCCGTCTCGGCCGTAATGAGGAAAGTGAGTCAGTTGACTTAAGTGAATACAGACATCAATAGGTACTTTTGTATATATATATGTATATATATATATGTATATATATGTCAAAAACTCAGCTGTTGAAATTCGGTGTTCTACATACATATAA
>DVQP01001647.1:0-14762 GCA_018231745.1 Danaus eresimus
TATATGTATATGTATATGTATATGTATATGTATATGTATATGTATATGTATATGTCTATGTATTAGGAAGTCATTTCAGTATTTAACTAACTTACAATTTGGACATCCATTGTTTTAAGAAAAAATACTCAAACTATTGAATTATTTTAATACTTGAAGGTTATAAATTATACAATGTATGTTTATCAAAATACTTACAAAATGAAATACTTTAGTAGAAAATTGATAAATAATATGTTAAATTGTTTTTCTCAGCATTTTAAAACCTTAAATTACGTGAAATGAGGTTGGAAAATAATTAAAACATAACAACAATCAAATATATAACAAGATACTCGTTGTTGATGTGCTGGATGGATAAACAAAAATAAAACTAAAAAAAAAAAATTAAACATATATTTCCATAATTATTATTAAAATTGATTTCAAAACAAAATATAAAGAGATGTTTTATGAAATGATGTACTGAATATACGTTTTTATTTGTGTTTCTTTATATAGAACTAACTCAAATAGCTTCGCAAGGCGGCGGAGGATTTTTGAAGGCTCTACAAACTGATCTCTTGAAATCGTCGTAAATGTTGAACCTCATGCCATTTATAAAAGCATATGGCACAAAAGCAATTTTCGCTTTCTTAGTCTCTTCTCCATAATGCTTCAAAAGTTCTGAACCCCTATTACCTTTAGCACAAAGTTTTATTGGTTTCGTATCAACGTTCATGTTTTTACCGCACTAAAAATAATAAATAAATGTTTAATTATTTTGTGTAGTAAGAATTAAGTAAATCGAACAAAACTTGGGAATAGCCGTGATAACCATTGAATCTGTTAACGGATTTAAATTGTTTTAAGAAATAAACAATGCTCTGTAAAAAGTGTCGTTAATTGAATAAAGAGTTAAAGTCATGAGTGTCTTCCCTTAAATATTGACAAAAAATCCATTGAAAGGGCCGAATGAGTCCTAAAACACGAGTTTTCAGGGAACGGCTTCATATGCCCCATAAAAAATTGATCAGGTTTTTTTAACTTGAAATGTATATCTACCTCATCAGCTGTTTTGTCATCAGAACCTCCAACCTCAGTGCTGTTCATCAGACAAATATTAAAAAGAATTGCCTTGGAGTGCTCCAAATTGTCGACAGCACAGGCGTGGAGTTTGTTACCATAGCATTCAAGGGGCCCGTGGGGACAGAGGAAAGAAATGTTTCCATTTTTTTCTATTGTCTGATTAAAATTACAATACAGTTTTAAAATTGTGCCAAAAATAATATATATTTTTTGTAGTTATGTAAAACAGCTTTTATCTTACCCGAGCAAAGCCATAAGGATAGGTATGTACATCAAGGTAGTCGCCTATACTATGTACTAATGGACCAAAGATATTTCGGTCAAAGTATATGCAACCGCTACAAAAGACTTCATAATATAGGTCTATGCGTACTTTTTCTTTATTACCCAAATCCTATAAAATATATGTTGCAATGAGTATTTACTAACATATGATTAGTGTTTCGTTAGGATACGGATATACTAGAAGTATTCCAAAGAACGATTCCAAAGAAAGGAAAAACCCGGAGGCAGAAAGTATAGATTTTTTTTATTAGCTGTCTTATGCTCAGTTCAAACACTATTAAACCCATTGTTTAAAATATGTTAATAGTAATTGAAACCGTACCGACCTTGACTTGTGTAGACATCAAAGTATCAGATAGTTTTTTTGACGACACATAATCCTTGAAATCAAGATAGTCCAAACCTGCAGAAAGATGTTTGTCAATAAAAGTTAGCTTCTCATTATGTTCAATTTAATTCAAATTTACCTTCATCGAAACTCCTTATCCCATCAATGTAGGATAGCAACAAAATAATAAAAATGTTTGCTATCATCGTTAACTGCTTGACTAAAACATGGCTCGTTGGTTTATGGCCCTTATAAATATATGCAATTATTGTAAATATATTTTAAATATGTAATAAATAATGGAATAGCTTGAAAACCAGAATGATTAGCATTTTGTGATAAGATTACATTTAATTATTTAGTGATAAAAGTTTCCAAACATAATTATCATCATTAGGATACCAACCATACAAGGGAGTATGATAGTGAGTTACCACGTTTATCTTTAAAACTTAATAACTTTTTCATCTAATCTCTACATTTTAGTTGAGAATAAAATATATTTTTTATTATTGTAACTTTCAAAATGGGATTCACAAAGCATAGACTTAGCTTACTATAGAGGTCTCGAGACCAAGTAATAGAAATAACATTGTAGGTTCAACAAACGAACATAATTAATTATAAATAAAACATATTTTTTTTCGGATTAACTACGCGAATTTTATTATTTTAAAAGCTACTCAATAACGTGATCAAGGTCGCTGAAAAGTTACTGAAACATTAGGACTGTGTAATTTATGAAATAAAAAAATTCGCATAGTAAATCCGAAAAATATTAGTTTTATTTAAAGGTCTCGCGAAAGTCATGAAATCTTGGATCTCATTATAATTAAGAAAGTTTTATACGATAAATAAATACTTATTATATAAATTCGTTATAAAGAAAATATAAATGAACGGATATTCGTTTCTTAATAAATAAAGACGGTTATCAATGTAAGATGAATGTAATACACAAATTTATTAAAAGTGCAAATAATTGATGATGGCGATGTAAAGTGTCCTTTATTAGTACTAAACACATGAATATGTACAGAAAGTTTGCAAGGTTAAGTTTGGTAAACGAAAATAGCAGGAGAATAAGAATATATAAGAATTATAAACAATCCTGATGCGGAAATTTCAATAACTGTTGGATACTTTTTTTGAGTTACCAAAACACAAAAAACATCGGAATAATAATTTGATGTCAACATTCATATAAGTTGTGTTCATGTCTTCAACAGGTGGCTGTTAATAAAAAAAATCCTTTTCTTAAAAAAAGAAAACAAAATATTTGGTGTACGTTATTTATAATAACTAAATTACATCTGATTAAAAATCCTAGGCATAAATGCTTATATAACGGTACTGCTGGCACTTAATAGAGACCGAAAATGACTTACCGATATAGTTCTTGGTTAAATAGAGACTGGTCCATCTGTGTTTTTTTTTTCATAGTACTATGTTAAGATTAAGATACTTGTACCAAGCAGAAAGTGTCTATTGACTTTCTTGATCCTTCCGGTCACGAATGAATGTATGACCATCTTCATATTACTGGGCAGTGTCTGGGTTTATCATATTGCGTCCACTATTCATGGATATTTTTTCATGAAATTCTTATTGTTTTAATTCGACAAATTTTGTGATTTAATTGGAACTTCTTATGATTTTAATTGGACCAGTTAATTTTGCATTTTTCTTATATGTCATGCATGTTCCTTACAAAATTATTTGTAAAATTTTTTAACCTTGCGACAGTTAATTATTAATTTTTTTTGGTTAGAATGCGAACCTGGCAATCTAAAACTAAGAACTCACCTAATGAAGTAAAAAAAAAATAATATCAACGTTCTAATAAATAAATAGCGACTACAAATTTGATCACTCAGCAATATTGCGGAAAAGCTTTAATATATTTTAAGCTATGTTGCAAAACGACTTATTTTTGAAGTTTGTAGGAGAAAACTTAGAAATAGAAAGAAGGCAAACTATCGTGTGGCGAATTGGGTAACCGGTAAAGTTAAAAATTTTTAATCTGTCAATAGTCAAAATCGATGAATATTCAATTACACACATTACCCGTTCGCTTTTATAGAAGATAGGAATAAAATCATAAACTTATAAAAAATATATTAAATAGTAAGAAATATATTAATCTAAAATATATACGAGCTAACCATACCGTACTATATTTGATTAAAATAAAATTAATTCGCTTCATTCTATTAATAACAAGGTCCACAAAATTACAAAATAATTTTGTAGTACTATTATGTGTGGTAAAATTTTTAATCTATACTTATAAGATCGACAAGTGAGACAAGAAAGCTAAAGTTTTTATTTTAGACAAATTTCGACCTATAAAAGCTATTGTTAAACAAAGTTACGTGCTAAAATCGGTTATTGTATTATCGCATTTTTATATAAATAATAAGTAGTCTCGTGAAAGTAACATTATTCTGCTTAATAATATAATACATCCTCATCTAAAGCAATGAAATCGTATGGCTAGGAGACATTGATTTTCTGTATTTCAAACTAATTCACGATAATTGCTTCCAGTTGAATGACAGCCAGTCTCGCTAGCTCATAGCAAGCCCACACATGCGATCTCGAAGCCACTCTCGACATTTCCACCCTTTAACTGAACCTAGAAGTTAACTTTATACGAACATTGTTTACATCTGCGATTTTAACTTGCTTTAAAAATCTCTTGAGCAAACTAAATCGCGAAAATAAAACGATTAAGCATCTTATAAACGCAATTATTTTACTGTAATCGGATGCAAAAAATAAAAGAAAATTGAAACTGTTATAAGTTTTCGATTTCCAAACAAAAATTGATATGTGATGGAATGTGGATTTTAAATACATACTGTGTAAATGTAACAAATTTTTCAGTTATTTAATGTCTTTTAACTTCAGAAAGCAAAATAAAAAAACATATTCAATGTGCGCCGTTATTTGACATCAACTGTCTAAGAAAATTCATCTATAACCTAAAATAATCAGAGAATATAATGATATAAAAATAACTATGTTTTTCAGCAATACTACCTTGTCGTCTGCCCGCGATCATGGTTGCTGTAAAGTAATCGATACGTCGGCAAAATGTACAATCAAGTAACAAAACGTATACATTACAAAAGTTTACGAGGAAATCTTAGACATCATTATGATTATAATGATTAAAACCGTAACACACAAGGGAATAAAATAAGGAAATGTTTTTATAAAATGAAATCTCAAAGTCGTAATTACAACGTTAACTTAAGCTCAACCTTGTAACATAAGCAAAGCTTTTATGCTGACTTATAATAGGTCATGTTATTCATGAACGTCGAGAACTTATAATTTTTAGAACATTTCATTCCATTAAACTTTTTTTAATATAAAAACTAGAACATAACCTAAATAATGACGTTTAACTCCTTTATTACTGAGAAATTATTATAATAATTTTAATTTCTCACTCTACGTACGTAAATCTTTGTAGAATGCATTAAAAAATCATTTACTTGTCAAACGTGATATGGGTTTGAGATTTGTCTTCAATACAGATTGTTTGTATACATCTAAACTAACGATATTCATGAGTCATAACAAGGCAGCTTCCAACGATTTGTGAATAATCCTTTTAAAGAAAATTTTGACTAAATGTTTTCTAGCAAAAATTATATATATTAGATATAATTGGAATATATTGATGTGGAATATAAGGTGAACTTTCACACCAAATTACTTCTTGAACCTAAACAACTCAATTTGTATTTATGCAGGAAAAGTATAGATCGAAAATATCACGAGCTGACCGCCTCGAGCATCATTTTTAGATATTTCTCTTTGGTACCACTCTATGTCACTTCAATAACCGCAGATGGCAAAAGCAGATAGAAAAATCAAATATTTTGTTTTCATTCAAGAACAGCTTCGACTGGAATATAATTTGAAACGTGATTTATCTATGAAAATACGACGTGCTGTCTGAAACTGAAGGTTAGGGTAGTATTTGTATACACCAAACAATGTACTTTCAACTGTAATTAACAACTTATTAAATATTATTTCTAGAATTCCAATATAGACAATCAAAAGATGAAATAACTACTTGTTTGGAATAATATTGACTTTAAAATTATTATATTGATTAAAAAGACTAATACCCTGACTTGATTTTAATTATATTAGTAGTATGAAATAAGAAAAGATGCAAACATAATTTTATATTTACATAGATTTGAATTAATAGATTTTAAATCTTAAATACTGTATTAACTTAAACGTTTTGAAAACGAGGAATCCGCTACAGAAATGTAGTGATTTGTGATCTAGTTTTATATTTATGTAACTGGAAAACAATCATATTTTTATAAAAACAAAAATCTACTTCACCGTTGGATATAGTTTAAATCAAATTAAAGTATTGTTATAATATAAATCCATTTACTTGTTACAGAACAGAGTATAATTAAAAATCTCGAACAATGTTCTCATTAATGACAGCGAATAATCAATTGCATCAAAAATATATTTCGACATAGTTCGAGTACCTATCGTTGTACAGAACGGAACTAAAATAAAGTCTGTAAAAAACCAAACCTCGTCAGTCAGGTGGCCGGCGAGCTGGAGCAGGCTTCTATTTGCCATAACGAAATGAAAAATTGAGCTCTATTCGGTTGCGTTGCTTTTTATACGTGAATGTTTCTATAGGGATTACGTTTAACAAAAAATATTGATTCATTGAGAATGTTGAGTTTGGAGCATTATAATTGGCTCTGAAGTTTTAGTTGCACAATGATGGATTAAACACATAATTTGTTTTTAACAAAACCTAACACATCTTTAATACTATTTGACGAATAAGAAATGTGAAATCTAAATGATAATAACATGCTTATTAAACATATTCTAGTTAAACACAATAATAACAAAAGTGATGTTGAATAGAAGTGCTAGTTTACATTATCGAGGGATTACAAAGGAAATTGGAAATTCTCTCTAACCGGAACTAAAATGAGCCTTGTATTTCGTTTGCAACACGTGTCCTACAGCAGGTGTGAGGTCACACGCTATCCAAGTATTAAAAGTACGTTGCGAGGGCTGCCCAATACCTGTTAAATATTAATTTGTTATCGGAATTCCGGGTTAGCATTAGTTACTATGGATGCATTATATTATATACAAGTAACTCACTTAACTGGATATATGTACTTTACTTTTTCTTTTGTCGTGATAAAACTAATTAAATTAAAACTAATATAATAAATAGTAAATACATTGGAATCTTACAATAACAGTATCA
Source organism: Danaus eresimus (assembly GCA_018231745.1). Lineage (NCBI taxonomy): Eukaryota > Metazoa > Arthropoda > Insecta > Lepidoptera > Nymphalidae > Danaus > Danaus eresimus. Next base: position 6,972 of record DVQP01001647.1, read on the forward strand.
CAGTAATAAAAGTTACAGTAAAATGTAAGTGACAAATATAATTGTGAATTAAATGCTTAAGTCATAAAAATGTTCGTGTATTAAATAAACAATAAGTAGACATATCAATGAACTCTAAATTGTTTCTAAGTAAAAGTCTTGTATAAATGATAATAGGATTAGGTACTTTAGCTTTGATTACAGAATGGAAGTCCGAAAATAGTTTGAATCAAAGTCAGAGCTGGGTCAAACGTGTTATATTCTAGTTCAATTGAGTTTTACTTCACCGACAGCATTGGTTTACTTAATTCTATCGGGGATCGGATGGTTTATTACATTAAATGCAGCAGCACGATATTTTCAAACATCATTACATATAATAAAAACAAAAATATTCCGCCGTCAATGGTATATGAAAATAGTTTAGCAAACATTAGTTAATACTGTTAGTTAATAGCATCAGCTGGCTGGATCGTAGGTAATGCGATTTAATTTAAATTTGAAACCGCCTCAAATCGATGTCGGGATCCGCAGCGCCTTAATGACATGATTTACATCAAGCTTTATTTACGATCTCTAATGGAACACGAGAGTTTTCTCGCTTTGGAGCGTTTTAATTTGCAAATGTATTTCATTTTGTGTGCCGCAAATAAAGTTAAATGACTATAAAATATAAAAGTGGAAGAGTATAATTTAAGTCAGGTCGATAATGATTTATAAGTTAAACGTTGTATAAAAACCTGTTAGAAAAGTGTGATGATGTAGGGTTGTATTCGTATAACTTTATCATGTTCGAGGCTGGAGGAAGGTTTTCTGTCAATTTACCGGGCTCGGTAGAGTTATGATGCAATAACTTTGTACTATCTATAAAGGTTTCGTAGAATGCGATATCATTCGCGTAAGTAAATTTGATTTATAAAGTTAGACGAACATCACACTTTCATGTAAATAACATTTGTCGAGATTCTCTTGCATATTAAAAGTTTTCAAATATTGAATGAGCTACGTCTAATGAAACTGAGATGGAGTTTTTGTGTTACTTTTATTCGTTATTATTTTGCATTATAATGTTTGAAATTAAATTTATCATAACTATAATATTATGTAGAGACTTATTCCGGACCAAATGAATTGAAAATCAGAGAGTTAAACGATTTTAAGTTCATAAACCATTCTGAAGCTTGTAGTTTTATGTTTCATTTTTGTAATAAATCAGGGATGCTTGTGTGGAGTGCTTGAGATATCGGATATGAATTTCTCATGAATCTCAAAGGCCGGTCAGCTCGCTTGTCTACGGCAGACGCCTCACCGATAGGTACACGTCGCGTAGACAACGAAAAATGTCTTTTGTTTTACCTTACACCTTAAAGAGGTTTCCTGAAGAGATATTACATTCTAGAGGAATTGAGCTTATAAATAATGTATTATATACAACACCGTGCTGTAAATCGTTCACTTGCTATGAATTTCATTTATTGAAAGTAAAAAGAAGAAACAAAATTACCTTACTATCATACTAATATTATGAATATAATGTTTATTTAGAATATTGATATATATGTATATGAATGTATGTACGTACGTTATGTGAAATATTCTATAACCTCAAAATAGAATAAAATGTCCATTTAGATTTACTCAGCTCTTTTATAAGATTTCTCGGACAATTGTTATTTAAGAAGCAAATGTACAAATCGCTCAATAAAAACTCAAATTCAATGAAGATATAAATCAAATACTGTAACTTCTACAACATGGATAAAAACCAATTTTACTACTTCGAAAAGCACATTATAAAAAGTTATTCACAAATAAAGAAAATTAAAATAATCCATGAGAACTTTGAAGTTGAATGTTAGGTGTACTTGACTGGACAAAGAGTTAGCCCCCTTCAAGCTAGACAGTGTCACGAGTTCGCAGCGACTGACACTAGAGGACGCTAACCTTTGGATCTGACCTATAGTCTGGATTCGTCAATTTACTTCTTAAGGTGAATGACACCTGAAACTTACGTTATCATTAAAATCAATCATATAAGTAAAATATTTAATTTATTCATTGATTTTTTTTTTTATAATTTTAATTTCTTATACTATTTTTTTTTATTTAATCCACAAAAGCATTCTAAACATTTCTTTCTGTTTAATATACCGTATCAGAAACAGTAAGCCTGTATAATTGGAACCAATTATAATATCAAGGCAAAAAAATTTCACCGCGCCCATATCATGAAATGCTGTCAGATCAAATTAGTATATGTTTTAATGTATTGATTTGCCCTCATTTATTAGCTTGACCCGAATGGAAATTGGTTAGGAAAATTTATGCTTTAGATTTCATATCGATAGTCACTTGATTTTGAATAAATATTGATTTAAAAGAAACTGTATAATGAAAATAATTTCTATATTTGTTTTACGTTCACCTTTTAATTCCTATTTATAACTTTAATTTGTGTTGAAACTTAAACGCTTTTGAAAATAAAATATTTATATGTATGATATATTTTTTGTTGCAAACTCAGCTACGCCTTCCCATGTTAAAAAACATTAAAGATTTCTTCTGGGTTCTTAATTATAAGGTAAGAGCAACATTAAAAGCAAGGTTAAGTGTCATAGCCGGCTTCAATTTTATCGTGCATCGTTAAACATATGTCAAGATCAAGATATTCGTTTACTTTTTATTTTTCTTTTATATTTTGCTCTTTTAAGTCTAAAAGATCTCATACCTCTGATTCAAAGATCAAACATAACACTGTAAATAGGATTCGTTACTGTTTGAGTATATGATTACAAAATGTAAAACCATTCCAATGATTAAATATAAAATAGTTGAAAGTACAAAATGAAAAAATCCTTTTTATCTCACATTGAGAATATATTTGATTATAAATGTAATTCATTTCTACGGATATACATATGTAGCAAAGTAAAAAGTGCGTGTCGCACGCCAACTACCCACATACTTTTACGTTTAAGTAGTTTCTTTACGACTTATTAAATTTTTTGAATATTCTCCATAATACATATTTAATGGATCGCCTCTTATATTTTTAATATTTATTAGTTTCTGTATCAACGTTTTATGAAACAAAAACATGTATATTATATAAGACATGATTAAAACAAACTTTGTGAAATAATTTAATATAAGGAGATAATAATTATATTGACACACACTTAGTTGTTGTATGTTATACTCTATGGTAATAGGTATTTACGTTTATAACTAAGGGTAGAAGTATCATAATACAAATTTTAACAAGGTTCTAAATATATATTGATCATATTATGTATTTAGAACCTTGATGAAAATGTATATACTCGTAGCTACACTTTTGCGATTTCAGATTTACATCTCATATATCTCGTTATGTTAAACATTGTTACCTCGTCGAAAACTTAAACGCCTCCTACAAAGGTCAGCGACCATCTTGTAAAGAAAAAGAAAACGAAATCCAACGTCTTACTGAAAATACAGTTACAAGTTTTGAAGGAAAAGAACTCATAACTATATACATGTACCAATATTGGATATGTAATATCAAATACGTCTCAAACTAAAAAACAAGTGTATAAAGAAAGTTAAATAACTGAAATATTTAATCAATTTTATAAAATTATTAAAAACTCTTGGACAAAAATTGCTTGCTTGCAAATAATTGTAAAAAAAAACATAGTATGAGAAATATTCATTGCAATTACGAATGCATCGTTATTTCTATAGTTCTAAGTATTTTAAAGCTCAAAATCCTTTGAGTTTACTATCCACATGATGTTCTTAAGTTCTGATGTTTGTGATAAAAAAAAATCTCAACAAATATTATAGAATAAATTTCAGACTCAACGTAATTTGTGTCAAATAGAATAACTATGGTTAGCAACATCTACCTGTGGAACAAACTCTTGACGTAAGCTGTACAGTTAATAATAAAAGTGTTAAAGAACAGTCCCAGGAAATATACATTAACATGCAAATTGTTAGACTAAATATTTAGTAGCTTATATACTATACAATAAGTAGAACATTGATTTTAATATACGCATGCGAAACACTTGAAAACATTGTTACATTGTGTATGAAAATCCGATTTGAATCAGTTTCATTGATAGGGTACAGCGAATTCAGTTCGCGGGTAGGTTCAGATTACTTCAGATCATATTCAACCGCTTGTTTCCCTAGAGAAGGGTTGCGAGGGATATATTTCTCGTCAGCATTATCTCAACCATAAAGGTATACTTATTATGTTCCCGCTATTGAGTACATACGCTAATTACCGATAATAGGTGACGTATGGTAAAATAGAAGAGACAAAAAATATTAAAGTAGAATATTCTTTAATTGAATCAGTTATTACAATACTGATTCGTTGTGCCGTAAATTTGTAGCTCCTAAGAAAAATGACACCAAACATCATCAAATTACATGACCACTGTGTGTGTTCACATCGTTCTATCGTAGAATGTATAACATATTAAATAAGTTCTGAATGGTTTCACAAGAATCTTATATTCGAACAGCGCTTGTGAATGATTGTACCCCTGCACAGCTATGCAAAGCGTAGTAGGTCTTTAGTGTGCTACGCATAAAACTTATAATACAACCTCAACAATGCACGAAAGCCGTACTAGGAAGGATGCCTAGCAGACCGTACATCGTACACCGCCACGCCGTCTACCCCCCAAACTCCCCAAATCCCCCCGTCGGCTCCCCACTTAACTATCTTTCAGAATTTCATTTTCCGCTTAATACAGTGATGGCAGAGGCTGATTTTAATTTGTATTTTGCATATTATTGTTGTTGCATATATCATTTGTATCCATTTTCGTAACAACTTCGTAATGCTATAATTGAAATAGGTTTGTTACAAATGTTTTGAATATCTAAATTTGATTGTTAAAATGGAGTGGGTAAATTTAATAATATTAGTTAGTTATTTACGGCTGCAGTTTTTATAATTAATACGTTATAAAAATTAAAAAATCGTAATAAAGATATTCTCATCTAACTAGAACTTTGATTATAGCTGGGGGCGCCTTGATTCTTTGTAGGAACTGTGGAGGTTTTCATTGACTCCACCAAGCCTTTTGAGGCGGTGGAAATTATTTTCCCAAGTTCAAACTGCGTCTCGCAAAGTACACACGACCACTATAGAACTCATCTGCAATCTGTGCTGCAAACACCATAAGGGCTGAATTTCAACTCGTTAGCCGCCAACTGTACATACCTCACTTGTATGTATAGTCGGATGCTCTGCGCCACTAGTTTTGTTTGTTAAAACATTAATCATGTTTAAAACTCATTCTACATCACATTAATGTCTCCAAGGCAAGTAAGTATATTGTAATTTGTTTTTTAATGACATATGTAATTTTGACTTTTGAATATCCATGTGTTTTATTGATCTTTACAGTATTTATAAATCTTATTCTTCAGAAGTGTTAATTTTTATTATTCATCACTTCAAAGTATCAGTTCAGATAATAATGTATAGAATAAACAAAAATTCAATTTGCAGATTGATACAAAATAAAAATACAGAAGACGTTTGTATTCAATAATATAACGTACATTTTCCGGCAGACAGAAAATTGCTTGCAATGAATATGTATCGGGTCTTTGTTTCTTACAAGAGAGAGCAACATTTAAATAAAAATGGCATTAAAAGGGTAATTTCATGAGATTTCTCCTGAAACCGATAGTGACGCTGCAAAATTTTTAAAACTGAAAGTTTCAGTGAACCGTGTGCTGAAATGACTTCTGTTTGTAATTTATAATTGCTCGTCTCTAAACTAATAAGTAGAGTTACAGTCAAGGAGGTAGTACTAGGCACAATGTAATTGGCGAAAGAGGTTCTAAAACTGTTCGTGCGCTATAAATCCGCTTAGTAGGATCCCTAATTGAGTTTAACTTGATCTTCAATTCATTTACACGTCGAATTCGGATAACGTAATCCAATGATGCGTTTGTAAGTAAAGGATATTTTAGATTTAGTTCCCATTTTACGTGATAGAGAATAAATATATAAAATATCAGCATTAGAAAAATGAATATGTCAACTTCGATTACACATTATTGACAATATTCTTTTTATATTTTGAATGATGTTACTAATAGTCAATCTAGTAACTAAATTAGGTAAAAGGCTCTGTCAGTACTTGTTAATTTATTCTATCGTTTGTTTATCATAACTTATTTATATACCACATTCACAGCTTCAAAGTTTCATTATTATTATAAAACAATAATAGTTTCCGTAGTCCCATCAATCCGCAAGTCACGCGGAGCCGCACATTTCCGCTTCACGGATGATTTTCCTGTACTGAGCCCCTACCACGATTTTATATCGTCGAATAAAACACACTTTCAAATATTTCATTCATAAATTTTAGCAAAAGAGAGTATCAACTTAGGAATATGAGCGAATAACTTAAACCTGTATTATTATTTTTTGATTTATGGTTACGCGTGGTAAGAGTACGGATATTGGACAGCTAACATAAAGTAAATAGTTGTCAATTTCGAAACACATCTGACAGTTTTTGAGTGCCATGTTATAAGCCCATTTATAACGAACAAAATATGAAAAGCGATTTGTTAAAACTGTCTAATACTCACAATGGATAATGAAGAAAAGTTATTCTTGTAGAAAAGATATAACAAAAGTCAATAAGTTTACAAGTACCGATCGTGGCTTTATAATAGACTATTGTATTTCAGGTCTGACTCAATCTCGTGAGAGGGATAATCTCTAAGGCAGACATCCTCGTCTATATTCCGAAGGATATTATGGAATACGGTCCCATCCTTGACGGGAAATAGTTTTGTCAGTTTTGCACATTTATTACTTTCGATAAGAAAGGAAAAGTGAGTTGAAATTTTTATAACATTTTAAATTATTACATAAGTATTATATTCAATGTTCACTGTAATATTTCTTGTGCTTGTTTCTTGTACTTGAACGTATTCGCAGGTGAAATTGTTTTAAATACATTCAAAGAAACCAATCGATTGTAATAGGAGTTGCTTTCCTAATCCTGTACAATTTACCGACTCCGAAGACCTTCCCAAGTCTTCGCCAATCCCGACATTTGCAAGCTAAGTCCCTGCATTTTTGCGATTTCACTTTAACACAGATATTGTGCTGGTTTCCTTGAAATGAATCAACGTAGCTCACAAAGTAGTTTATATTATCCGTTCACATTTCTTTGTGTAAGCTAAAGAGTAAAATCAGATAATATACAAATTAATATTATTCACTCTAAAAACACAGGTACCCCATAAACTAAGAGGTATATATCGTTTTAGCTTTCACATATTTTTAGATTTCCTCCTAAATTATGGGTTAATGAAGTTTACCTCAGATAAATGAGCTATGTTTTTTATTTTATATATAACATACCATAAATCGTTTCTTTGTTGGCAGGTTCCGGTAGAGCGCTGCAGCGCGGCGGCGGGCTCGAGACGGTCGGTCGCACAAATCAATGTAATGTTCTGTAAGCAATCTGAAAGAAAGGCACGTCTAGACGTCCTGCGTTCCAGCTTCTGAAGAGTTATATTAATATATCAAAGCTACTGCAATTAAACTTAACACCTTTCCTGCAATCCTTTCCCTCTTGATTATCGATGTTTTTGTACGAAACAAAGCAAACCATTTTTTTGTTAACGTCTTGTTGATATAAAAATAGATTGATGAAATGCTAGCTAACGTTCATATTAATTACTCTTTCGCGTTTTAGGATAGTCTACTTGATGATTTTATGATTCAAAGTGGGGGGTTTAAAAATCATGTTTATTAAAAACTCCTCTGGT